>APFE030559807.1:73381-137434 GCA_000404065.3 Pinus taeda
GGCACTCGTGATTATGGTTTGTGCTACCAAGGAAGACCAGGATTGGACCGAGTGTTCGAAATATGTGGCGTTGTTGATACAGATTGGGCTGCAGATCTAGATCAAAGAAGATCTACAAGTGGGTATTTGTTTAACCTATTTGGAGGTGTAGTCAGTTGGATGAGTAAGAGACAATCTATAGTGGCACTTTCAACTACAGAGGCAGAATACATGGTAGTCACTCGTGCAAGCAAGGAAGCAGTTTGGTTGCGGAGATTGTGTTCGAGTATGGGCTTAGTACAACAAGCTATAAGGATAGACTATGATAGCCAAAGTGCAATTTTATTTGCAAAGAACACTGCTTATCATCCAAAGACAAAGCACATTGATGTTCAGTATCACTTTGTGAGGTGTATGGTTGAGGATAAAAAGGTGTTGTTTTTAAAGGTGGACACTTTGAAGGATACTGCAGATGCATTGACAAAATATGTGAGCACTGAGAAGTTCTCTTGGTGTAAAGAAACAATGGGTGTTGCAGGGTTGGACCAATGACTAAGCTCTCCTGTGGCCTCCCGTGGAAGAAAACAACAAGTGGGAGATTATTGGGTGTGTGTTTTATTCTTTCCATGACTATAGGGGGGGAAGAAGCCCCCCCTTGTTGGGGGGTTTGCAAGGGGGCGGTATCCCCTTTACACAGGGACCTAGGTAGCACCTCGGGAATTTTTTTTAGGACCCTATGTTAGTTTGGCGGACCTACCTATGGTTTTGTGCATGGATTTTGCACATGGTTTTAGGCATGATGGTTTTCTGTCCATGGTATTTTGTAGATCTAATCAAGGACACTATGGTTATGTTCTAATCTAGGGTTTATGGATTTTTCAGCATGTATATATATCTATTGTAGCATTGAAAGGAATATAATAAAAAATCAATCCGGTAGTCTCTGTTTTTGGATCTAGGGGAAAATATCTATTTATATCTATTTTATGTTTTATACTCTCACCATTGTTTATTTTTTGTTTTTTAGAATTAGTATGCAGATAATTTCGATACGGGGTTAAAACCTACACACATGATCTTGAGTTTCAGTGATCATCTATGCATTGAAAATGTGGAGACATTATCTTCTTGGTAGGAGGTTTGTATTGATGAGTGACCACATTAGATTGAGATACTTGTTTGACCAATTGAATATGAATGCCAACCAAGCTAGATGGTTGGCCACGATTAGTGAGTTCTACTTTGAGATCAGGTATATTAAGGGAAAGGAAGACAAGGTTACAGATGATCTTAGTAGAAGAGTGCATGTGAATCATATAACATATATCATTTCTTATAGGACAGATCTATAGGATCAGGTCTTATAGTTGGGATAGTAGGATGACAGGTAAGGGATCTTAGGCACACGTTATAGCAGGATACAAGTGATCAAGATGTCAACTATCGTCTAGCAATGGACGGTTTGGTCAGATTTAGGGACAATATCCATGTTTTAGACAACAGTGAGCTCAACAAGATTATCCTGAGCTAATTTCATGCTAAATAATATTCATGTCACCCAGAATATCAGAAGACATTGATAGTGGTGAAGAAGTTCTATTATTGGTCGAATCTGAAGAAGGAAGTGGCAGAGTTTGTGCTAGATGCTTTGATTATCAACATGTAAAAGTGAAGTGTAAGCATCTAGGTGGATTACTATAGTCGATTCTAATTCCAGAGTGGAAATGGGAGGTGATTTCCATGGATTTCATTACAGTTTTGTCGAGGAAATCTAGACAACATGATTCTGTCATGGTTGTCATGGTTGTAGTTCTCAATTTTCTCTTTGCACTTAGGAGTTTTCTAGATAGTAACAGGGTCATTCTGAGTTGTAGTCTTTTGAGAAAGTTTCTCAACTTTTAAATATACAACCTCTTATTTTTCAGCATTTTCCTTATCCTTTAAATTATTATCAAATTCATCCCATAATTTCCCCTTCTCAAGAAATATAGAAATTTCACTTTTAGGTTTTATAGAAATTGATGTTCCTGCTTATTGATGTTGTACATAAAACTCTTGTTGTGTAGATGTCTTGGCCAATTGACATTGTCATATTATGGAATTCGGTATGTTTGCATTGTTGTCAACTTGACTAGCGTCAAAGGAGATATTTGCAGCCATGTTTCAGGTAAAATATGGGCTCAAAGTCTACATCAGACCTACTCCAATGGAAAGTGCTCTGAAAGAGATTTCCAACTGTATGTGGAAGTTTAGAAATATCCATCAGGCTTAAAAGTTATTGAAGTAGATCAAATATCGGGAGCCGAATTCGGAACGCTGAATATCAGAAGCAAGGAGTATTCAGGACCTCGACAGTCTATTTTAAAGAAACCCGAAAGGATCAGCTGAATATCAGAGGTTTCGAACCTTGAGAGCCTAAATATTTCAAAACCTAAAATATCATATTAGGTCATATTGAAACCTCAAAGCATTAAGGCATATTGGAATGTCGGAAGCTAGAGGCCATCGGAACATTGTAGGTCGAAGCACATTAGGACCTGATGTCAGAACCTCAGAGCATAGGCCATTTTGAAATTTCAGAAATCAGAATTTTGTAAGGCCTTAATAATGTAATTATTTGAAAGCGTCAAGGTTGTTAGGAAGAGGAATTAACAAAAGAAATCATTGAAAAACCAAGGACCGATGGACCCTTTCTCTCTCCTCCAATTGGACACATGGCATCAGTTGATTGGCCCTAGAGTTTGACATGGAAGATGACATCAACATGACGTGGCAGTACGAGGGACACATGGCAGTCAAATATGGTGTTTTAGGTGGCCTAATGGGGAAAATTCTGATGCACATGTCACCACTAAGTAGATGCCACATAGAGATGATGACTTCAACATGACGTCATCTCAGAGGATGGAACATCGAAGGTCTAGATTTTGTAGCCTCTTATCAAATCCTTTTGAAAAAGATCTAATCTGATGAAAGGGGATTCAATGAGACTAGCACATGGTCATGGAAGACACAAAGGACCAAGGGCACAGAGAAGAGTTAGCACCTAAGTGCTATGAATAGTTTTATAGCTCGTACTTTCATAACTCCTATGGAGATGCTTTATGAAAAAGTTATAATCCGATAAAGGAGCTCTGATGTGGACTGGTGCTTGGTCATGGGAGACCTAAAGGACCAAGAGCATAGAGCAAGGATAGAACCTAAGTTTTATGAGATGCCAAGTGGGAATTATTAAAGAGGGAATAATTTTGGAACTCCTCCATAATTGAAACTTGAGAAAATTTACGAAATGAGGAGCTTCAGATGTATTGGTGCCTAGATGAGAAGCTGAAGGAACCAAGGGTTCAAGAGAAAAATACACAAGGAGAAAGGCCCCCGGTAGGAGCCTGGAGGTCTTAACACTTAAGTGTTATGCCCCCGATCACGACACCCAGTCCTATGAAGGAGATACAATAAAGGGCTAAGCAGAGGGAGCTAAATGTTATCGAGACTTTGCAATTTTGTAAGGTCTTTTCAATAGAAGTTATGATATGCAGGGTCTCCGATATAACACTAAAATGATATGTGAAGCCGCCGATCACAACTCCCGGTCCCATGGGGAATGAACAAGAGATAAGGGCTAAGCGCTAAGGGACTAAAGGCATCAAAATTTTGGGATTTTCTAACATTCGTTTTATATGAGTTATTATAAGTTATGGCTCTGATACTGCAATACAAAGTGAAAGGATGAATGGGTTGACAACTAGAGAGTAAATGCATGCCAAAAGAGTTAGTTTATTGAGTAATGGCCACTGTCAAATATATTTGGGTCAAGGCAATGAGGACCACTACAACACCCTCCAAAATTCTGGCTCCTGTTTGTCTGTTGTAGTAGCTGCAACACCCTCCAAAATTCTGGCCTGCATCCAATTTCGGAGCCTCCTTTGAGAGTTTTACTTGATTTCTACATGCACTAGGGTTCACGCCGTGAGCTTGTGTGAGTCTTTGCACCCACTTTTCTTGATCATTCAACAAACATCTTTTGCATGTTGGTAGCAATGTCACACCTACGACCATGTTCTGGTTGTACACAAGGTCTTCACTTCGTGTGCACATGTTGTGTTCACTATGTAAACATCTGACATGCTCACACATGGAGTCATATACGTTGTCACGCAAGCATCTCTGTGGTTGTCCAACGATCAATCACAAGTGTCGTGCTTGCTGACTTGCACCTTTGGTCAGTCATGTTGAGAATGTGTGTCTACATGGTTTGAATCGTCTCATCGTCAAGTCAAGTAAGTGTGTGTTTTCAAGTTCGCGTATGCACTTTTTCACTCTCTCACGAACTTAGTTGTTTTGCTGAAGTTCTAATGACCAGATCACACTCCAATAGCATAACCTTCACCCCATCATTGACTCGATCGACTGTCATCTAGAACTGCGCAAAAACACCAAGCAAACCATTTCAAGCTGCGTTGCCCACAAGCCAATCAATTAACCCTCCCGTTGGACAACCAGAGAATTTGACCCGATAGCCACCCTGGGACTGACTCCCCTCAAAAATTGTTAAGAGGCTGCAGACCTTGTCCAATCCACTTACTGAGAAAAGTGTGCAGACAGGCTGAATAGACACCCAGTACCCATCCTTGTCTCCCTCAGAAAATTTCACAGTTTTCCCAGCCAGCCCATCAATCAGTCGGCCAACTACTCACTTAAAAATTTATGCAGATTTCATGAAAAAGACCTCTAATGCTCAATAGTCCACTCATATCAGAAACTATGCAAAGGTGATCAACAGGCCATCCTCCCAGCATCAACTTAGTGTTTCCCTCGAGCAGCCCACTGTCAGTTCCCTCCATGAATTGCGTAGTTTTTATTGCCAAGCTCCCAACAACCTATTGCCAGTTCCCTCCAAGAATTGATTTTTTTTGCTACCAAGATCCCGTTGCTCGCTCCTTCCAGAAATTACTGAGATTTTGTTTGCCTAGCCTTCCTGTAGCCCAGACTACCCCTCCCAGAAATTGCACAAATTTGTCCTCCAGCCGAGCCAGACCTCGCAAACAGTCACTGACGATCCAGATTTCCCATCACCATCTCCCTGTGACTTCTGTGCAGTTTTCACCAGCAATGCCTGAAGCCTCCATCCCAGCTCGAAGCTTGCCTCACATAGTTTCGCAACCTTGTCTTCTCTCCTGATCTCCTGCATCCAAAGTGATCATGGATCATGGTAGATTAGATTTTTTATGGATTTGATGTTGTCTCATCATGAGTGATTCTAGATAAACGTACATAAACAAACATGACACAATGACAGATGAGATGAACAGGGGGAGTACAAGCAAGAGGACTTGTTTGTGAATGGATGAATAAATGATGCATGCAAATATATGTGCTCACAAATGGACAATCATGAAAAGATGTGTTCGCGAATGGACGAAGGGACGAACATGCGAAGATGTGTTCGCAAACGAATGGACAGATGAACATACACTTTTCGTGAACGGATGAACCTATCAAGCATGCCAACATACAAGAAAGGAGAAACATGTGAATACAACATCAAGCAAACCCAACAACCATCAAAGAATCCGTGCACCTTGCCATGTGTAGGTGAAGCTGTGACACACCATGAGAACATCCATCACCCAAAAACACTACAGCTCGACATGAACACTAGTAGCAACACGAATGTACCAATACTGTCATGTTGAGTCTTGTCATGAGTCATGTCATCCACATCTCTACTGTGGACTATAATGTTAATCAATGTAATGTAACATGGATGTCTAAGAGATCTACTTGTCATATGAAGAGTCATGTAAAGTTGAAAGGTCATGGAAGTCAAACAGTCATGAGGGAATTCGAACAGTGACAAGGGTTAGTTTCACCCTTAGCTATAAATACACCCTCATTTGTACATGCAAAGGACTTTTCACCTTGGCTCCTCCCACATAGCCTTGAGAGTCTGTAATCTTTTATTTAAGGAGTAAGTAGTGGCTCCAACACCCCAACTACGAGGTTAGTGATGTATGGTGTATCGATGTGTCTTGGAAGTTTCTCTTAATTCAGAAGCCTGCAAACATGCCAACACGTATTCACACATGTGTTGTAACTGTTTTTAAGATTTGTCTTGAACACTTGGAATGCATGTTTCTTTAACCTGTGTTTTACACTTGGATTCATTCAACTGTTCTAATACATATATATTAATGAAAATGTGTTTTATAAGTTGTTAGCGTTGGCATGCCTATGTTGGTAACCTCTTAGACATCAAATAAAACCTTTCACGTAAACTTTCTATAACGACCTTCGTACTCACATGGATTTCCCGCTTAGTGTCGTACATCTTATCTTCCCTTGTGTGTTGTGACTGCCACATCCATGTGGATTCCTCCCCCAGAAGCTACACATGTCCTGTTGTGTTGTGTGTTCCTAACAGAGTTGGGTTTCCTCCCATCCGACTTGGGACAAACACCCACCCTTCCTCTCTCTTGTGAAAGAACCTTGACACAAGTAACACTATCAATCACTAGGCACGCGAACATCACTACTCAAAGAAAAAGCATACGACTCTCCTATGTTGATAAGAAAGAGCTAAGGAAAACATTAAAGACAATGGAAACCAGGCCATCATACCAAATGGGACTCCCACACCAAATGGTGTGAGGTCTAGTTGGGACTTCATACCGGGGTGATCCCCTGAATGTTGGTGGGTCCAGCACCGTCAACATTTCTAGCTCTAGAAGGAGGACCTCTAGTTTTTTATGGTTGAATTCCATCTCACACTCACTCATCAACCATCTGGTCAAGGCACTAACTCGCACTCCTCCTCACCTACGCGTGACTCTGCAGTTGGTTACTTCTCACCTCCCGGGACTAAACATGAAATTCCATATCATCACCTTCACTCTGTCTGTCCCATCACCCACCAGTTCATGAAAGTAGTCAAACTGATCCCAGGAATACAAAATCTTCCATACACATCAAGGAAGCCAAAAACCACTCCACATGAGTTCTTGTATCATCAGTGGAAGAAGCAGTTCTTTCCACACTTGAAAGTCTGGCATTTTCTTTTGAAGACAGAGAGAAGCATCTGATCTTCCGACAGGGAGAAAGAGACACCCTCATGATCTTGGCCTCAAATTCTAGTAAAGGAGGTGGAGGGGAAGGTAGCGAAGGAGGCGGAGGTAGAGATGAACCAAGAGATTCAGTGTCAAAATCATTAGATTCTGAGAAAGAGGAGGAGGACGAAGAAGAAGAAGAGATGGCTGACCAAAATCTGGAATGGATGACTCAAGGACCATGGGCTCTCTCAGGTGCTTTGCACAAGATGTGAAAGAGGGTGAAGAGAATGAACATCAAGTTCAACCCTGATAGCATAGTGAAGGCAAAAGACCATTTGGACAACTTCTACCTGCAACTACAAACCCTTAAGGTATGTATGATGAAGTAGCATCTAGATTGTTTCCATGTACCTTGGACGGTCACGCAATTGCATGGTATCATAGCCTTCTGGCCAACTCCATATAGAACTAGGGTGCATTCAAAGGAATGTTTCAGGAAAAAATCATTGATGACAAGACCCGAGCCATGTTACTCAAAGAATTGGGAAGGTTGAAGATGGAGGGGAAGAAAAGGTAAAATAATTCAATCAGAGGTTTATGCACATATTGAACAAGTTTGCAGCGGACACGAAACCTCATGACTCCATCATTGTTGATTACTACACATCCACACTATCGACCAACATTACGCAGTTCGTCAAGTGAGCTGTGAAACCAATGTTATTGGAAAACTACGAAGAGGCTATTATTGTTGGGAAAGACCTGCGCACGATTGGAGTAATCAAGGATGATGAACCGGAAAAGGACTTCAAATACATGAGTAGGAATTCCTAGTAGGAGGTGGGCAAAGGTAGAGAAAAGGAAACAAGTGACATTGAAACTCTCACTGGCCTCGTCAATAACTTGACAACAGAAGTTTCTGAGCTTAAAAAACGAAAAACGGACACGTCTGTAAGCAACCATCCACCCAGATAGAGGCAAGGGAGGATGTCATCAAGTAGAAAACATCTCGTAATGAAAAATACATAGAGATATATTTTCCAGTTTGATCAATGTGCCAACCCTGAATTTTGTTCATTCCATGACGATGGTCACCCAGAGAATTCTTGTTCACATTGGAAGCAAGTTGCATACTCAGCATACAATCACAAATTTGACTTGGACAACAGTATGTAGGAAAAACCAGGAGATACAGATAACGATGAAGATGTTGCACCTAGAGGCATCAAGTTCTAGGCATGTGGTAAACATGTACAAGTGCTCGCAAAGTAGCTCTAAAGATGAACACCGTGAAACAACCCCAAAAGAAAAATGACCGTTTCAATATCAGGAGTAAGGCGACTCCACCTACAATTGGGTAAGTGCAATAAAAGATGAGATTATTAATGAGGAAGTTTCATCCACCAGCCACCCCAATGCTGAAAACAAAAAGCAAGCCCAGGAAGACAGTGATGGACAAGTGTACGTCCATGAGCAACAAACTTCAGAATACTTCGTCGGACAACACGAACACTAGTCTTACCTTGGACACCTCGGTGAGTCTACCCCCTCTGGACTACAACATTGTAGACGACATGAAGAAAACTCGCATGAACAATAGTTTATTCAAGTTAGCTAAGATCTAGGAGTAGGACATCCTGTTGCGTGCACCAGGACAGAAAGCAATAGACAGCATAGCCTCTACCTACAAGGGAGAAAGCACACCTCCTAAATCACTTTCAACTGTGTTAAACACACTCCAAATGGAAGAAGAAAACTTGGGTTGCGCTCCATTCCTACTCACATTTGAAATCTTCAACTGTAATATTCACAATTGCTTGGTTGATTCTGGCATGGCAGCCAATGTCATGCCACTCTCCATTGCCAAAATGATTAATGCACAATGGATCAAGACATTCGTGAAAATCATCCAACTTAATCAAACATCTGTACCAGCCATTTTTGAACTTCGATATGTGATCATTCGACTATCTCACGACAGTCAAGTCCACCAATGCATCAACATTGTTGTTGTGGACATACTGGAAGCATGTGGCTTACTACTCAAAAGAGACTGGTCAAGCAAGCTAAATGGATATTTTTCTACAAACTGGTCGCACATGTGGCTTCCTTACAAGGGTAAAAGAAATCAAATATGGGTGTTATCCATGTGGTATATGAGGCACAATGTCACTCCCATCAATGGTGAAAACAAACTGTTGACCTTCGCAGAACTCATGTTTGGTAACTACCTCCTGGAAACAATGTTGGGGTGTTATCTTGCATGGCTAACTCCAACTCCACTAGACACGCAGTTGGATCTCCTTCCTTTTTCAACTGTTGGAAATGAAACATGTACAATACATTGTACCAATACTAGTAGTATCAATAGCAACAACAGTCGCAGTAGTGCAAGCGCGTTGAACAGTTCTTGTACAGATGAGTTTTGGACCATGTATTTCAATAGATCAAAGACACAGGATGGCTTAGGATTCGGGTGTGTCTTAATCGACCAAAACCACAAGAAGCATCTAGTTTCAAGTCGCTTGGAGTTCAAATTCATGAACAATGTTGCTGAGTATGAAGCACTCACGTTGGGCTTGTAGAAAGCCATCAACCTCAATATGGTCACACTCAAAGTGGTAGATGATTCAAAGATAGTGGTATGGCAGGTTTGTAACACCATTCACTATTAGGCCCCTATAATATTATTGTAGCCCCTTATTGTTATTAGTACAACCCACTTAGTATATTGATGTACCCATGTAGTGCCCATATTGTTACTATTGTGTCCCATAGAAGCCCACTATTTTTATTATTGCGCCCTCACATTATTATTGTTATGTCGGCTCTGATTATGTTATGACCCCTTAGACTCCTATATATAGAAAGGAGGTCTTTTCATTTGTATCATCAAATAATTGTTCATTTATAGAAAGGAGGTTTCCCCCTCGAAGAGGCCGAATTTTAAGGCGTTGATCTATATTTTCTATCTTTTTCTTGAGCTAGTTTCATAAAATTCACTATTTATCACTGCATCTCAAAAGTTGCCAACAAGAGGTATTGCGACTAATCTCTAACTTCCTAGCATTTAACATCACTATTGTACCACATACGCATAATGCAGCTACCAATGCTTTGGCAAACGCAGCCTCTAGGATGTCACTGACTAGGGATAGATTTAATATTGAAATTTTATATATATCATCTATACGGGATAACATAACTGACTTACATGTGTTTTATGATGATCAACAGATACTGCATTTCATGGCTAACGCTGACACCTTCAAGGATGAAGCCATAGATGAAGACGAGCATGAGTGATCTATGCAAGCAGAAGATGGTAAGAAGAAAGACCACCTCATCCCTAAGGTAGTGGCATAATTGGGAAAGCTTTATGACTTGCAAGAACACTTTTAGGGGTTGAGGAACAACAAAGCCTACAATTCCACCATGATGCACAAACTGATCAACTTGGGAATAGAACAAGATCTGAAGTTCGTCAATCTCAGTACGTGTTGCACACAACAAGAGCAACAATCCTTTGTCTTCTTAGTCAAATAGTACCAGGATGTGTTTGTGTGGACGTATGATGATTTGAAAACTTATGACACGCGAATAATCCAATACATCATTCTGATCAAAGAAGGGGTCAATCCATATCAGCAGAATCTAAGAAAGGTACATCCATCACTAGAACCCCTCATACAGAAAGATCTCACCAAGTTGTTGGATGCATGGATAATATACCAACTTCATCATTCTACTTGGGTTTCAAACCTTGCTCCTGTACGCAAGAAGTCTGGGGAAATCTGAATGTGTGTTGATTTCCAGAATTTAAACCACACCTCAAACAAAGACAACTACTCCGTGTTGTCTATGGACCACATTCTGCAAATAGTATCTAGGGCATAAATGTTTTCTTTACTCAACAATTTTTCAGGATATAATCAACACCTGGTAGCAAAACCTGGCAAACTCAAAACTACCTTTTGTACCAAGTGGGGTACGTTCGCATACAAACAAATGATGTTTGGGTTTGTGAATGCAGGTACAAAATTTTAGCACACCATGGACATCACTTTTTGTGAACTCATCAGAAAGAGCGTAGTGGTATACCTCGATGATGTGACTATGTTCTCAAGGAAACATGAGGACCATATACGCCATCTAAAGAAAAATTTTGAGCAATGCCAGAAATATGAGATTTCCTTGAATCCCAAAAAGAGTGTATTCGCAGTGTCTAAGGGGAACCTTCTAGGACACATCGTTGCTAAAGCGGGATCAAGTTTGATCCGGACTAGGTCTGGACTATTACACAGATCCCTCATTGAGCCAACAAGAAATCCATGCAGTTCTTCTTGGGCAAGAAAAACTTCCTTCGGAAGTTCATCTCAAATTATGCACAGATAGTCAAACCCATGCAGGACATGATCATGAAGGATGCAGTCTATAATTGGGGCAAGAGGGAGAAGTACACATTCACCTGTATCAAGAAGGCTATTGTAGAAGTAACTGCACTCTATAGCCCAGAATTCAAAAAGGACTTCCTGCTATACACCTTCGCCTCCAATAATTCTCTCACTGCAGTACTCACTCAGAAGGATGAGATGAATGATGAACGTCCCATATCCTTCATGAGCGCAAGCATGCAGGGACCTGAACTCAACTACACCACCATTGAAAAACAAGGATATGTAGTTTACAAGGAGGTGAAACATTTCAGGCCCTACTTGTTGAAGAACCACTGCACAGTCTACATCCCTCACCCAGTGGTCCGCACACTACTTGTACAACAAGAAATGGGTGAACAACATGTGAACTGGATGACAAGCTTGCAAGAATACGATCTTGACATCAACCCAGTTCATACGGTCGTAGGTCATGGGCTTTGCAAGCTTGTAGTTGAGGTAGTACATGTGCAGACGGAGGAAGAAGAGCTCACCGGCAGGGAGTAGGAAGTTGAAGTGTATGATGTATTGTTAGAAACACCCACTGAAGATGGAAACTCTTGGTATGAAAAAGTGCGCTAGTACCTTGAGCACGACACCATACCCTCTCATTTTTCCATCAGATAGAAGAGGGATTTGCACCTCAAATATTTAGCATATCATTCGGTGCACAGAGTGATTTACAAGAAGCACAACAACAGAGTTTTTCTCAAGTGCCTGAAGACACATGAATCAAAGAAGGTAGTACAAGATTTTCATGACGAACCCGCCGAGGGTCACTTTGCAGGAAGCACCACTGCACACAACGTTATGAGAGCCAATTTCTATTGGCCCACATTATTCAAGGATGCAAACTCTTACGCCCGCAAGTGCTCGGTCTGTCAGTGATGCGCCAGTAGAACACGAAGGTCAGCAGCCACATTGCACCCTGTTGTAGTGATCGAACCATTACAGCAATGGTGCCTAGAAATCATTGGGGAAATTTGCCCACATTCATCAAAACAACACCGCTACATTCTAACAACAACTAATTACTTCACATTGTGGACAAAAGCAGTTCCGCTCAAACAAGTGAATGACCAGGAGGTCATCAGCTTCCTCCAATAGATCATCTCATACTTCAGCATTCTGATATCACTTGTTTTTTATAATGCAATGTGCTTTTCATCTTTGAAACTTTATGATTTTTCATTACAAAATAGTATTGTGCTGAAACACTCATCTAACTACTACTCATAGAGAAACAGTCTCGCAGAATCCATGAACAAAAACCTCGTATGCATCATCAAAAAGACTTAACTCTGAGTAGCACAACTGGGATTCTTCCTCGATGAATCCATTATGGGCTGACCACGTAACACCTAAACCCTCTCTGAATACCTCATCGTACTTCTTGATCTATGAAAAATAGGTCATCTTACCACCCAATATCTAGTTGCCTGCACTTCAGCTATCTCAAGAATCCCAAGGCAAGCCTTACCAGCTAGTTCAGTGTAGGATGGATACACTCCAAAAGCTTCAGGAAAAAATCATGAAAGGAAAAGAAAAATTTACACTCTACCAGAACCGTATCAAGAGATGGTTTGATTAAAAATTTGCAGGGAAAGCTAACTTCAGGGTTGGTGACTTGGTCTTGAAATGAGATAAATTTCCTGAAGACAAAGGCAAGCATACAAAGTTCCAGTCCCTATGGATTGGTCCGTACACAGTCCATGAGAATATTGGCCCACAAACATACCATTTGCAATCAATTGATGGGAGGATGGAAAACCTTCCTATCAATGGCCAAGATCTTAAACACTACTTCCAGTAGGTTGGGCCGCGCCCCACACCATGTACATACTTTGCTTGCTGCTTGTTGTTTTCATTTTGTTTTCCTTTCTTACTATTTTTTTTTCATTTTGTTTGATTTGATTAATACCTTACTATTTTTGTTTTCTGGAAATAAGTGTTTCCATCTACTGAGTTCTAGACTTTGAATAAGTATGTGGCTAAGATATGAAGAGACTTGCGACGCTGCAGCCCTTGGCCAGTCTTGTGTCTATCTTCTCTATGCTTGGTTATAACCTTCGGTCGATGAAGTATTGAAAAAAAATATGAGCTGTCTTCAAGGGGAGTTTTGGTCCAACCATGAACCTATGCACACACTAGGAAACCCCATGCATGTACTCAGCCTTTTGCTCTATGTGTTCAAGCTCATCTAACTAGTAGAAACAGAGAAGGGGAAAATCTAAATGACCAAACCTATGTCAGAGGTCGTACATGCTTCTCTGAAGGAACAACCTCCTCTACTATCAATAAGTTAGGATCCCTCTTCTGCCCCAAAAAATAAATAAGTGCCTATGCACAGTCCTCTTAAAAAATACAAAGGCGAAAGAAGAGAAAGGCTTCCTGCACAGAGATGTGAAGCATGCAACTTCACCGGGGTACTGACCAGGCTCACTGGTAGTGGAGCAGTGAGTTTGTTCCTATGTGACTCCATTGGGGTACTGTTCAGGCCTGCTGGCAGCGGAGCAACACCAGAGATGAAAACTTATACTCTTAAAATATTCAACTCGCGAGCCAAACTACCCTTCCATGGGGTAAGTGGGGAAGTCGAACTAACCCACATAATGATTCAATACTCTCTGAAAGACGAAGGACCTATGCTGTAAATGAACCAAAATAGAGAAGCTGGAGTTCTACCATTGTGTCGCTAAGTGTTGTAGCAGCTACAAAACCTTCCAAAATTTTGGCCCACATCCAATTTCGTAGCCTTCTTTTAGAGTTTTACTTGATGTGTGCACGCACTTGTTCACCCCGTGATCTCGTGTGAGTCTTTGCACCCACCTTTTTTGATCATTCAACAGACATCTTCTGCATTTTGGTAACAATGTCACGCTTGCGACCATTTTTTTGTCATACACAAGGTCTCCGCTTCGTGTGTACATGTTGTATTCACTATGTAAACATCTCTTGCCCTCACACACATATTCGTATACACTGTCGTGCAAGCATCGTCATGGTCATGCAATGATCAATCACAAGCATTGATCTTGTTGACTTGCACCACCGGTTGTCATGTTCAACATGTGTGTTTGGATGGTTAGAGTCTTCTCCTCGTCAAGTTATGTAAGTGTGTCTTTGCAAGTTCATGCATGCACCTTTTTGCTCGCTTACACACTTGGTCATTTTGCTGAAGTTTTGATGACTAGATCACCCTCCAATAGCTAGAACTTCACCCTGCCATTGAATCAATCGATTGTCACCCAGAAAAAAGCAAAAGAACCAAGAAAACCATTTCAATTTTCACTGCCCGCAAATTGATCAATCAACCCTCCTGCTGGACAACTAGAGAGTTTGACCCGACAGCCACCCCGAGACTGACTCCCCTCAAAAATTTTGCAAAGGCTACACACCTTATTGGGTTATGTTATATTATTTCCACGACTAACCTACGTAGTGAACTGGGGGGTTAGAGGGGGGGTGGAGTCCCCCCTTCGTTGTGCGAATTGAGCAGCGGGGTGGTCACAGGGGGGTTTGAGGGGGGTAGGCAGCCCCCCTCTATGGGGTCCGAGGCAACACCCAGGGAAAAAAAAAATTGGACCCTATATTAGACTGGGTGAACCTACCTATGGTTTTCAGTCCATGGTATTGGAAGCTTCGGCATGTACAAATATGTATTGTAACATTGAAAGGAATATAATGAAAAATCAAGTTGGCAGTCCCAGTTTTGGGATCCAGGAGAAAATCTCTGTGTATATGTGTTTTATGTGTTATGCTCTCGCATTGTTTATTTTTTGTGTTTAAGAATTTGTATGCAGGTAATTTTTGTATGGGGTTAAAACCTACATTTGGTATCAGAGTTGTTTTGGCTTCAAGGGGATGCCTTTGTTGCTAGTGGGTTTCGCTCAAGCCTGTGGTAGACCCTGTTTAGTGGGAGATCTGCAATATCGATTCTAGTGGTAAAAGAAGATGGTGAGCAACGGAAAGATAGAGATCGAGAAATTTAATGGTGAGAGTTTTGAGTTGTCGAAACTCAAGATGGAGGATCTGTTGGTGGATAAAGATTAGTGGATCGCGGTAGATCTAGGTACTAAACCAATAGGGGTGACCGATGAAGAATGGAAGAAGTTGGATCGGAAGGCAAAGAGTACAATACAATTGTGTGTCTAAGATTCAATATTGTTGAATGTATCAGGGGAAGCTACGATGAAGGCTTTGTGGGACAAGTTAGGGAATTTGTACCAATCTAAGTCTCTGGTGAATAAACTAATCCTATGGAAAAAGTTGTATAACCTGAGGATGAAAGATGGAGACTCAGTGACAGAGCATCTGAATGTTTTTAATGCTACGTTAAGTCGGTTATCATCTGTTGATATCAAAATTTCAGATGAAGATAAGTGCATTAGTTTGTTGTGTTCTCTACCAGATTCGTGGGATAGTCTGGTTAATGCAATAGGTAGCATTGCAACTACCTTGCAGTTTGATGAAATAGTCTCATCCTTGTTGACGGAGGAGATGGGACAGAAAAATATGGAGAGGCAGAATGGTGATGCCTTTTCTGTACGAGGACGGTCCCAAAACATAAACAAAAATAACTCATCGAGTGGAAGATCTAAATCTCTAGGAAAACTTGTAAAGGTGGTGTGCTCGAAATGCAAAAAGGAAGGGCACTACAAAAGGGACTTTAAATCTAAAGCTCCTAATAAAGGAAAGGGATTTGATGACGCTCCTTCTGCAGAGGCGAAAACCACTTCAGATGAAGGTGGGGATGTGTACTTGGATTCTTCAAGTACACATGTAGATCATGAGGCATGGTTGATTGACTCAAGTGCGTCCTTTCACTTCACTCCCCATAGAGAGTGATTCTGCGAGTATGATAAATACGATGGTGATGATGTCTTCTTAGGGGATGATAGGTAGGCTAGAATCGTTGGTCGTGGAAAAGTAAAGTTGAAGTTGCAAGGTAGAAGGGTTAGAACACTTCCGGGTGTTCTGTATATTCCTGCATTAGCCAGAAATTTGATTTTTGTAAGAAAGTTGGATGATGCAAGTGTAAAAATAATGTTTGAGAAGGATACCTACAATATGGTTCGAGGAGCACTAGTATTGATGCAGGGAGTTTGGACTGGAACTCTGTACAAGCTGCAAGGTAGCATTGTTGTTGATGGGTGCAATAGTTATGTGGTTCCTGAAAGTGGAGCAGAAAATCTAGTGGTCTCTAGAGAGAAGACCATGTTGTGGCATCAAAGGCTTGGACATGTAGGAGAGAAGGGACTTCGAATAATTCATGGTAAAGGTATGGTATAAGGTATGAGTAATAGCTCTCTGGATTTTGATTTCTATTAAAATTGTGTATATGGGAAGCAGAATCGGGTGAGTTTTCCCTCTGGTGATAAGAGGGCGAAACAGATATTAGAGCTTGTGCACAGTGATGTGTTTGGACCTGTGAAGGTTCCATCACTAGGTAAGTCTGTGTACTATGTATCGTTTATAGATGACTTCTCAAGCAATACATGGATATATTTCCTTAAGAATAAATCTGAAGTCTTTGACGGGTTTAAAGAATTTAAGGCTCCGGTGGAAAACCAGATAGAGAAGAAGATAAAGGTGTTGAGGACAGATAACAGTGGAGAATTTTGTAGTAAGGAAATTGAAGAATTTTGTAAGAAGTGTAGTATAGCACAGTAGAAGACTACTCCATAGACACCTCAAAAAAAAGTAGTTGCAGAAATAATGAACAAGACGTTGATGGAAAGGGCAAGAAGTATGCTCAGTGGTGCTGGGTTAGGACAGGAATTCTGGGCAGAGGTGGTGGAGACAGCATGTTACCTGGTCAACAAATCACCTTCATTACTGTTGGAGGATAAGACTCCACAAGAGGTATGGACTGGTAAGAAACCCTCTCTTTCACATTTGAGGGTATTTGGATGTGATGCATATGTACATGTTCCAAAGGAGAAACAAACCAAGTTGGATAGTAAATTTAAAAAGTGCATCTTTATTGGGTATAAGGATGGTTTAAAGGGTTATAAGCTTTGGAACCCAGCAACAAGGAAGGTTGTGTACAGTCGAGATGTGGTGTTCAGAGAGGTGAAATATGTTATTAAACATGAAGTCCAATCAAAGGAACCTGAGAAGATAGAGTTTGAGCTAAAGGAGGAAGAATTAGACTCTACAGCAGAGGAGGAATCGAAAGAGGAAGAGCCACAAACTCCGGGTGTAAGAAGATCAGTTCGAGAAATAAGGTAGCCTCAAAGGTATAGTCCATCTTCTTTCTGTTCAAATTTTTCTTTATCTATTACTGATGATCATCCCAAAATTTCAAAGGAAGCAGTAGATTCAGAGGATGGAAAACTTTGGAAAGAGGCCATGGTTGATGAAATGGCATCTTTGCATAAAAATGAGGCTTGGGATCTGGTGGAGTTTCCGGCTGGAAGGAAACCCATTGGTAGCAAATGGGTGTTCAAGAAGAAGACAAATGCAGAAGGAAAGGTGGAGAAATACAAATCTTGGTTGGTAGCAAAAGGTTATTCCCAGGTGCCAGGAATTGATTTTGGTGATATTTTTTCTTCTGTTGCCAAGGTAACTTCTATTAGGTTACTTTTATCAGTTGCTACTGCTTTTTATTTTGAGTTAGAACAGATGGATGTGAAGACACCATTTCTTCATGGGAATCTAGAAGAGGATGTCTACATGAAGCAACCCGAAGGCTTTGCGGTGAGGAGTATGAAAGAATTGATATGTAAGTTAAAGAAGTCTTTGTATGGGTTAAAAAAGTCACCAAGGATGTGGTATCAGCAATTTGATACATTTATACGGGGACTTGGCTTCACCAAAAGCAAAGCAAATCACTGTGTTTATTTTAAATTAATTGGTGACCGTGTTATTTATCTGGTCTTGTATGTGGATGATATGTTGTTAGTTGGAAATGACAAAGAAATTATCCAAGATTTGAAGACCCAATTGTCCTCCAAATTCGACATGAAAGATCTTGGTGCTGCAAACTATATTTTGGGCATGGAAATTAAAAGAGATCGGGGAAAGAGGAAGCTCTGGTTAAACCAGAGGAAGTATGTCGAGACAATGTTGCAGAGATTTAATATGCAGGATAGTAAACCGGTGAAGGTTCCTATTTGTACGTGTAAAGTAATTTGCTGAACAGTGTCCCAAGACACAAGAAGAGGAAGAGGACATGTCCCGTGTTCCATAGGTAAGTGCAGTTGGTAGCCTGATGTATGCGATGGTCTGTACTAGACCAGACATTGCACATGCAGTGGGAGTATTGAGCAGGTTTATGTCAAAACCAGGAAATGATCATTGGACAATAGTGAAGCGGGTTTTCAGGTATTTGCGTGGCACTAGTGATTATGGTTTGTGCTACCAAGGAAGACTAGGATTGGACAGAGTGTTGGATATTTGTGGCTTTGTTGATGCAGACTGTGCTGGAGATCTGGATCAGAGAAGATCTACAAGTGGGTATGTGTTTAACCTATTTGGAGGTGCAGTTAGTTGGATGAGTAAGAAACAATCTATAGTGGCACTATCAACTATAAAGGCAGAATACATGGCAGCCACTCATGCAATCAAGGAAGCAGTTTGGTTGTAGAGATTGTGTTCAAGTATGGGGTTAATATAGGTAGCTATAAGGATAGACTGTGACATCCAAAGCACAATTTTCTTGGCAAAGAACCCTGCTTACCATTCAAAGACAAATCACATTGATGTTCAGTATCACTTTGTGAGGGATATGATAGAAGACAAAAAGGTGTTGTTGGTAAAGGTGAACACTTTGAAGAATACTACAGATGCATTGACAAAATCTGTGAGCTCTAAGAAGTTCTCTTGGCGTAGAGAAACAATGGGTATTTTCAGGGCTAGAAATATGACTAAGTTCTCCTAAGGCCCCATATGGAAAGAAAACAACAAGTGGGAGAATGTTGGGTTGTGTTATATTCTTTCCACGAATAGCATATGTAGTGAAATGGGGGGTTAGAGGGGGGGTGGAGCCCCCCCTTCGTTGCGTCAATTGTGTAGTGGGGGGGTCAGAGGGGGGGCGAAATCCCCCCTTGTCCTGGGGGTTTGAGGGGGGCGGGTAGCCCCCGTCTACGGGGTCCGAGCAGCGCCCCGGGAAAAAAAAAAAAAATTGGACCCTATATTAGGTTGGGCAAACCTACCTATGGTTTTCCGTCCATGGTTTTGGATGTGATGGTTTTCGGTCCATGGTATTGGATGCTTCGGCATGTATAAATATGTATTGTAACATTGAAAGGAATATAATGAAAAATCAAGCTGGTAGCCCATGTTTTGGGATCCGGGAGAAAATCTTTGTGTATACGTGTTTTATGTGTTATGCTCTCGCATTGTTTATTTTGTATGTTTAAGAATTCGTATGGAGGTAATTTCTTTACAGGGTTAAAACCTATAGACCATGCCCGCTCTGCTGACTGAGAAAATTGCAGAGATAGGTCAGACAAACACCCAATTCCCGTCCCTGTCTCCCTCAGAAAATTGTGCAATTTTCCCACCCAGCTCACTAGTCAGCCAACCAGCTTCTCACTTGGAAAAATATGCAAATTTCATGAGCAATCCCTCTACTACCCAGCAGTCTGCTCGACTCAGAAACTATGCAGAGGTGATCAGCAGACCAACCTCCCAACGTCAATGCAATTTTTTCCTCCAACAGCCCACTGCGAGTTCCCTCTAGGAATTCCACAGTTTTTGTTGCCAAGCTCCTGGCAACCTGTTGCCAGTTCTCTCCAGGAATTGCGCAATTTTTGTTGCCAAGCTCCCACTGCCCTCTCCTTCCAAAAATTGTGCATATTTTTCCCGCCTAGCCTTCCTGAAGCCTGGACTTCTTCTCCCAAAAATTGCACAGATTTCTCCTCCAACCAAGCGAGACCCCGCGGATAGTCACTAACGATCTAGATTGCCCATCACCTCCTAGTTTGCCCAGAGCCTCCATCCCAGCTCAAAGTTGGCCTTGCATGGTTTCATATCCTTGTCTTCTCTCTTGGTCGCCTGCATCCGAAGTGATCATGCATCATGGTAAACTAGGAGGTTTATGGATTTCATGTCATCTCGTCATGAGTGAGTGTAGATACAAGTACACAAACAAACATGGCATGATGAAGGATGGGATGAACAAGGGGAGTAAATGCAAGAGAACATATTTGCAAATGGATGAACAAACAATGCATGCAAAGAGATGCGCTCGCAAACATATGATCATGCAAAGATGTGTTTGCAGATGGACGGAGGGACAAACATGCGAAGATGTGTTCACAGATGGACGAACTGATGAGCGTACACTTTTCATGAACGGAGGAACCTCTCAAGCATGCCCACATATAAGCAAGGAGAAATGTACGAATGAAACATCAAGTGAACCTAATGACCATCAAAGAATCTGCAGAGGTGAAGTTGTGACATACCATGAGGACATCTGTCACCCAGCAACATTGAAGCTCGACATTCTCACCGGCAACAACACAAATGTACAAGCTCTGTCATGTTGATTCTTGTCTTGATTCATGTCGTCCACATCTCTACTGTGGTTCATACTATCAATCAATGTAATGTAACGTGGAAGTGCAGGAGACCCACTTGTCATATGAAGAGTCATGTAAAGTTGAAAGGTCATGGAAGCCAAATAGTCATGAGGAAAGTCGAACAGTCACAAGGGTCAGTGGCTATAAATACCACCTCATTTGTAGATGCAAAGGAATTTTTGCCTTGGCTCCTCCCACATATCCTTGAGAGTCTGTAATATTTTCTTTGAGGAGTAAGTAGTGGCTCCAACGCCCCACCCATGCGGTTAGTGATGTGTGGTGTATCAATGTGTCTTGGAACTTTCGCTTAATTCAGAATCCTGTTAAGAGGCCAACACGTTTTCACACATGTTGCGACTATTTGTAAGATTCATCTTGAACACCTGTAATGCATGTTGCTTTAACCTATGTTTAACACTTGGATTCATTCAACTATTCTAATACATATATACTAATGAAAATTGTTGTATAAGTTGTTAACATTGTCCGACCCATGTTGGTCACCTCCCAGACATGAGACAGAATGTTTCACGTAAACTTGTTATAATGACCGTCGCATTCGCTAGATGGCTTGCTAAATGTTGTACATGCTATCATCCCTTGTGTCTTGTGACTGTCACCTTTGTGTGGATTCCTCCCCCAAAAGTTGTGCACGTCCTATTGTGTTGTGTATTCCTCACAGAGTTGGGTTTCCTCCCATCCAACTTGGGAATCACTTCCACCCTTCCTCTCTCCGGTGAAATAACCTTGACACAAGTAACACTATCAATCACCAAGCACACAAACATCACTACTCGAAGACAAAGTAGACCACTCTCCTGTGCTGACAAGCAAGAGCTAAGGCGAACATATAAGGTAATGGTAACCAGGCCATCATACTGAAATGGACTCCCACACCAAACAGTGTGAGGTCTAGTTGGGACTTCATATAGGGTGATCCCATGAATGTTGGCGGGTCCAGCACCATCAACACTATCTCAAGCAAAAGTAAGCGATCACTGTTCTTATTTGCATGCTTCAAAGAATTAAAGGAAGAACAAATCCATGTTGGAGTACATTTTGATCTTTGTGATCAATTTAATAAGCATGGGGAGCCTTTCCAAAGTGCACAAGTGGACTTAGATTGAATTCTTAGCATGGAAGATCACACAAAGAGTTGGTGAAGCACTAAGGAACCCATCCTAATGCTTAATATAGTGACATAACTCAATTAGTAGACACAACAATAGTATGGAGGTGTCATACAGAGGTACACTCGGGTAGTGTGCAAACTAGCATCAAAGACAACATTGAGTAAAGTGTAATAGAGGTATAAAACCACTGATTGCTATAGAGTTGTGTGGGGAAGATAACAATGTTGGATGTGCTGAAGAGAGTAGAGTTGAGTGTATGAGATTTGTTCAACTAGACCAAGTTTTTAGACTTTAATAGAGTGATGCAGAGAGACGGTGGAATAGAAGGTCGGGAGCAGAGTATATATAGTAGTGAGCAGAGGATACATTGTTGTTGTGTGAGGCCAAGAGAGCTCATGGAAAAGTAGAGGACCAAGAGCAGAAGCATGTTTCTAAAGTGAACTAGATTGTTATTTCTCTGTATATGTATTTGCCTCTATTTTTAGTTTGAAAATTGTATGAAAGGTAGATCAATGGCTAGAGCAGGTGGTGTCCTACATTCATAAGAGGTTGGTTCCTAATCATCCTCGGTATTGCAACAAGAATGTTGCAACTCCCAAAGCTACCGACTTTAATTATCAACCCGGGGTTCGTCCAAACTTAATAGGTATCAGCACTATATGTGAAAAATACAATGTGTCATTCCTATGTTTTCATGATGTAATGGAGTGCATGTACTGAAATCAAATCCTAAACTAAATGCAGAAAATGAACTGCTCGAAATGGAAACCCTAACCTATTGCAAGAAATAAAGTACGAGGAAAGAAACATATTCTAATTGCATAAGGATCATGAAATAAATGTAAAAGAAACCTAACTTAACCCTAGTTATCACATGTGACGATTTAAACTAAATGATCATGGAATCTGATCTAGGGAGTATTAATTGCTACATGCATGTGCTAATTAAGAAATAAAAAGAACTAATTTTCTTCATCTTTTCATTTCATAAATGAAAATGCTAATCTTTCCTTGTTCTTTGGTAGGGGAGGCAAGTGTGGAAGAAAAGGGGTACAATGGTTTTGATGGCTTGGACGTCAAGAAGAGGCCTAATCCCAGCTTC
The DNA here is from genome assembly GCA_000404065.3 of Pinus taeda. NCBI lineage: Eukaryota > Viridiplantae > Streptophyta > Pinopsida > Pinales > Pinaceae > Pinus > Pinus taeda. Next base: position 96,608 of record APFE030559807.1, read on the forward strand.
AATGATAATTTTTCTCAATTCGGGCTCAAAACAGGCCGCTACAGGATTTCCTACAAGATCTACTAGTTCCTACAGGATCCCCTATTTTATTACAAGAACAGGCTGAAAGATTAGGAAGTGGTATAGGAGGTGGAATAGATCTTGAAAAAGGTGGATAATGGAATAATAATTCATGGAGGTGGTGGACACTACCCAGAACTCAAGAAAGGGCTTCAAGATAGGTAGATTTTCTCAATGGAAATAGCAAATTTTTCTTATAAAACAAGAAGTTGAATTGAGACATTAGTGGATTTTGGCGACATGGGTGGATAAGGCGAACGAGATGAGGTCTCCTTGAAATGTATAAGCTCCTGCAACAACACACATTATTGTTTGCATCTATCGAAAAATTCATCTATACATGGGAAATATTTATTAAATAACGGAAAATTATTACTCTAAAATCAAGAAATTCAAGAACTAGTGAGCTAGTAAATCTATCAAATGCCTAACCTAATCAAGTGCACGTGAAATGGGGTAAATGTTGTTATTAAATTTGATTTTTTTTTTTAATCTAATTCAAGTGGAACCAACTCTATTTAAGCTCGTTAGCATGCTCTAAAAAAATAATAGAAATTTACTGTTCTTTGCCACAAAGGAGTTCTAGAAATCTAGATTTGGGAATAAGAAAACCAATCCAAGTAACTCAATGATCACTATGAACTTCCAAATTTTTTCCAAGGATGAAATGCTACTTTTGATCTTGCAAAATAACTTACATCAACCATTTAACCTAATACTACAACAAGAAATCATTAATACTAAATGCAGAAATAGAAAGAAACAAGAACAAGAGATGCATGTGAATAAGAACTGACAAGAAGAAAGAAAATGATACAAAATGGTGTCTGAGGCTCTTGTGATGGAAAAGACCAAGGAAAATTAGAGACCTATAGAGGAGAACAAGGTTTAGAATCTAAACATGAAACCAATCTTCACTATTTTCATCAATACAATTACATCGCTGTAAGAAAATACAATAGAGCTACAAAATTGCGAGTTCTCTCCACAAGAAGACTAATCAAAATCTACACCTAGAGGCAAATTCGACTTGGTACTTATACAAGATGATTAGGAACCATTCCATGTGAAAGGAGAAAGCTTTACCCACCAAAATCCCTTGATTAGTGGATCTTGTTCCCAATACTAGGAATCTGCATTAAATGGCAAGGAACACATTCCTAGATTTTCGCAATTAGTGGAGTTCCACAATATGTGCCATAATTCCATAATATCTCATTGCTTTATTATTTAATATTGATCCTCCTATCATAGGGAGCAAGTCTCTAAATTATCTCCTCCTCCAAATCTTCATAATTTGCCTAATATTCTCATAATATTCCACAAAAAAATAATATTTGGCACAAATATGCAATTATTCATAAATCTTCCTAATGAACATATTAAAGTTAAAAATACATTATCTAATGCAAAAATAGAGGTTTCATATGCTAAAGGATGGTTAGATGGGCCTTAATTTATGTTTAATTTAAAGGCATGGCCCTTAATTTATGTCTAATTTAGAGGCCCGCCATACCCCCTGCTGAAAGTGTTTCTCATCCTCTGAGCAACTTAGTGACCTCATTGTGCCTCATTCATGGCCTTGGTGGCCTCTCTCTTGTGCATTCCTCATTCCTTTCTCTTAAGAATCTTGGTTGTAATTTATGCAAGGACAAACCCAAAAATCTATTTGTGCATATAAAAATCACTATTTCTTGAGACCATTAGCTTGCTTTCTTCCCCTTATTCAAGATGTGTTCTTGAATATTTTTTAGTTTTGAAAGGTATTCCACATCCTTATCAACATTCTGCTACGTTGTTCTACCATTTGGACACCTTTGAAACTTTCAAAACATCTTTTAGGCCTTGGACAAAAGCTAGAAAGAAATTAGAGACCTCTTAGAAAGCCTCTTTTCATCACTGTAGTTTGAGTTCTATTTCGATGGTGAATTCCACATTTCCTTTTGTTGCCTTCTTCTTCTCTCTTGTGGCCTAGATGATTCTCTAATGGCATTGGAGTTCTCTGTTTTGATTAGGTCTCTCTTAGGCACTGCCTTTTTTTTTTTTTTTAGTACCATTTGTTCCTTTCTTCCTTGTAGCAACATTTTGTCTTCCTGTAGCATCCATTCCTTCTCTTTCAAAGTGTTTTATTTGTATAGGAGTGATGAGAAATAATGTAGAGGGTTTGGAGGATGATGCTAAGGCTTAGAGGGAGTAGTGTAGGTTTGTGAAAATGGAGAGAATGCTCTGTTTTTTTTTCAAGAAATTTTCAGGGTGAGACAAAGTGTAGGGTTTGTTCTTGAAATTATGAAATGGGATGGATGAATGATGGATAGCTAGTGAATATGAAGTGGATGGAGGGCTTGGAGTGTTGTGGTGACTTGACCTTTGCAAAACTTTCTTCTTTTAATTGTTGTCCCCATTCCTTGAAATCATCACCCTTCATAATTTTGACTTTTCAACATTGCATGAATGAAGGAGTGAGCTGCAATTAACTCGTTGAAGGTGGTTGAGACTGCTGACCCATCTTTAGCTTATAAAACCTCATGTCTCATACCTTAAAAATGAATTTATAACTATAATATGCTCAAGAGAAGAGTTCAATAATATTTCATACTTGTACCTACCTATTGGTTGTTGGAGAGACATGCATGTTGCTACTGAGTTGATGTTGTTGTGTTGCTCATGACTCAAGTACATCTTCATGACTGCTTTTTTTAATGATCTTATTTTGCTAATGGGTTGTCTTCTTGTTGATGTGCAGGTGTTGGCTTCCTCTGTTGTTGCTGAGCTCCAGAGGAGTTTCCTTTTTCCTACAGTCATGCTTATTCTCTCTCAATCATTGTGCTGAAGTTTAGGTTTGGAGCTGTTGTTTTTTCCAGAATAGGCTGCTACAGGATTTCCTACAGGAAAACTACAGGATGTCTTGTAGCTGCCTTTTTCTTGAATTTTTGCATCTTTCATCTACTCTGAGAGTGAACAGGTATTGGAATGAGTGGAAGGTGTGATCATGGAGTGGTAGGTGAGGTAGGTAGTTAGTATGACCCATTGATATTATTTTCCCCTTTTTTCTTCATTTTGTTTTTTAAAGACAACCAAGACAACCTCTTGTAGTAGAGTTGTTTTGTCCATATCTCCCAAACAGTAGAATGGATTGACCTAAAATTTTCTGAGAATTTTTCCATCATCATTATGCACCTCCCCATAAACAAATATTGGCCAATAGATGCACAAATCTCGAGAAAACTAAAAATGGTTGAAGGTGATGGAGGTCGATTTTTTGGAAACTGTGCACTAGAATTTTCTACAATTGCTTGGGCATGTTACCCAACATCCATATGCATCTCCCCATGAAACAAATGTTTAAATGGATGCACGGATATCAAGAAAATTCAAAAATGGTTGTAGGTGATGAAGGCTTATTTCTTGAAAAATGTGAACTAGAATTTGTTGAAATTTCTTGAGCATGTTACCGTCATCCATATTCATCTCCCCATCAAATGGCTTGGAAAATGGATGCATGGTTTGCAAGATATGGAAAAAATAGTTTTCTTCTCTATGTATTTATGTTTCCTATAATAAAACAGAGAATTCCTGTAGTTTTTTAGGACAGAAAAGAAAATGAGTGGTAGAAGCTTGGAAATGATGAGCAGACGGTGGAAATAGATGAGGGTAATGGATTTTCATGGCCTTGGTCATGTTGGAGCATTTGAGTAAAGGAGGAGAAAGTCAAAATTTGACTTCTTATGACTAGGTTTGACCTATTTTTTCTTTTGTTGGTGCCAATTTGTTTTTTTTTGCTTGCAGATGTTGGAGGGCACCTACGTTCATTAGAGAGATACATGGAGCACATATTTTTTTAATTTTTCTCTTTTTTTCTTCTAGGCCTACTAGCCACCTCAATGAGGTTTTCAACTAGTAGGTCTACCTAGGTGCCTCAAAGGAGGTTTTCACCTAGGATATTTTCTTTTCTCTCTTTTTTAACTTTTTCCCAACCCATTGACCACCTCGTGGAGGTTTTCAATAAATGAGCCAATCTCATGTTTCTCAAAGGAGGTTTTCATGTGCACATCAACATGATAGATAAACTAATGTGTAGGCCTGTAATATATGATTTGACATGTACTTGGATTTTAAAGACCAAATGATTTGACTTTGAAATGATCAAGCACAGTTGAAGAAGTGAGTGTTGCTACAACTTTATGACTATCTAGAACCATATTTCAATATAGATGTGATGCCCCTGGTCCACTTTATGATTTGGATCACCTCGGATGTCTTCTTCTTCCATGACCTTCAAATCTTCCTCCTTTTGTTGATTGTTCTCTTGAACACATAGAGGATTTGATGGTAAACATGAGGGAGAATTCTCAATATCTAAGTTTGTTGTCTGCTCTTCATCAAATGCAACCCATGATTCTTTGCTCTTCTCTTTTGAATCTTCTTTTTCCGCATGTTGTCCTTCAATGGAATGAAGAGAATATTTTTTTTTAATATTCTTCCTGAGCTGAGATGAATACCATTGAGATCGAAAGGAGATATTTGGAAGCGTTGTACCTTAACATTGTAAGTGGGTTGACCTACTTCATTGTGTGGGTTTGGAAATGGTGGTACAGGTAGTTGAGTGGGAGTAGCTATTTGAGATGGATGTGGTTGTAGTGGAGGTGAATGGTAGGGACAACATGGAGTTGGGTATGGAGGATATTGAGGAAAATATTAAGGATATTGTGGATAGCTCCCATAAGTTCCTTGCGAACCTTGTTGCAAAGATTGGTTTTGGGATTGAGATAGCCAGTGTTGCCAAGGAAAGGGTGTGTTCCAATTACTTTGTGATGGATGTGCATAATTTTGAAATTGTAAATTAGGTTCTTGCATCATACTAGGTTGACTAGGCTGCCATGGTCCTCTTAGCGCTACATAACATAGATTCTTTGGTGATTGAATTGCTCCATTTTCCTCTTGGTAAACTTCCTTCAACCTTGGTAATGATGGAAAATATTTAACATTATGTGATTCTACATGGACAACAAAAATATCAGCATCTTTTTTTTCTTCATCTTGCATTCTTAACATTTCTACTTGTTCACTTAGATTGCTAAGAATTTATGTTTTAAAGTTATCATGCAAATTTCCAAGTTTATCTTGACTTACCAATCTTCATGTTGATTTACTTACTCTTGCCCTTCCTCTTGATATGTGTTTGCATGTTTCACAAATTTCTTCAAATGGTAGTCGGTATACATCACCTCCACTCATGAGATCAAGGAGATCAATCCACTCATCCCTAATTGTTCTAAGTAAGAGAGTTTTTAGTGTGTCAGATCCTAAATGATGTAATTTTGCCCTCTTAACATTATACACGAACCTCTCTATTATATCCTCTAGACTCTCATCTTCTCTTTGATTCATTCTAAAGATTTTTTCTTTAAGGTCATGATCTTTATATTTTTCTAGAAATATATTTTGCATATTATTCCATGATATTATTGAATTAGTCCCTAAACTCATGAACCATTTAATAGCTTTATCCTTCAATGTTTCCAGAAACAATCTCAGTTTTTGAGTTTTTAATAAGTAACCATAAGATCTGCAAACAATTTCAAATTCAAAGAGAAAGGCTTTCGGATCCTCTGACCTTAGACCATGAAATTTTAGAAGAAAATATGGAGGGATGTTCTTCATGTGCACACTACCATTAGTATCTTAAATGGGCATCCGAGACGATATTCCTCATTGTCATCATCTCCATCCATTTCTTCTACGTTCTTTTCCATCTTCTTCTTCTACCTGCAAAAGTGAATGGTGATGTGGCTCTTAATGTACCACATGATCAAATGGGGGGGTTGTTGGTGTTGGATATTATTTTGTTCTTATGATTGAATGAAAACACCAATGCAATGCACTTTTCTATTTTTGAAATGAAATATGCATAATGCAATTATTTTTTGTTTTTGAAAAAATTAAAAATAAAATAATCAACTAGGGAAGAAAACAATGCATACTCTGACACCTCCCCAGCAACGGTACCAAAAATTGATGAGCTCGGTATTGCAACAAGAGTGTTGCAACTCCCAAGGCTACTGAATTTAATTATCAACTCGGGGTTCGTACAAACTTAAGAGGTATCGACATTATATGTGTAGCATACAATGTGTCATTCCTTTGTTGTCATGATGTAATGGAGTGCATGTACTGAAATCAAATCCTAAACTAATTGCAGAAAATGAACTGCTCAAAATGGAAACCCTAACCTATTGCAAGAAATAAAGTACAAGGAAAGAAACATATTCTAATTGCATAAAGATCGTGAACTAATGTAAAAGAAACCTAACTTAACCATATTTATCACATGTGATAGTTTAAACTAAATGAGCATGGAATCTGATAGGGAGTATTAATTATTGCATGCATGTTCTAATTAAGAAATAAAAAGAACTATTTTTCTTCATCTTTTCATTTTATAAATGCAAATGCTAATCTTTCCTTGTTCTTTGGCAGGGGAGGCAAGTGTGGAGGAAGAGAGGTACAATGGTTTTGATGGCTTAGAGGTCAAGAAGAGGCCTAATCCCATCTTCAATGATGATTTTTCTCAATTTGGGCTCAAAACAGACCGCTATAGGATTTCCTATAAGATGTCTATAGGATGTACTAGTTCCTAGAGGATCCCATGTTTTATAACAAGAGCAGGCCGAAAGCTTAGGAAGTGATCTAGGAGGTGGAATGGAGATTTGGAAAGGTAGATAATGGAAGAATAAGGAATTAAGGTGGTGGAAACTACCAAGAACTCAAGCAAGGGCTTCAAGATGGGTAGCTTTACTCAATGGAAATGACAATTTTTACTTATAAAACAAGAATTTGGATTGAGACCTTAGTGGATTTTGGCAACATTGGTGAATGAGGCTTGGAAGAGGCGAACGAGATGAGGTCTTCCTGCATTGTAGAAGCTCCTGCAACAACACACATTATTGTCTGCATTGATCCACAAATTCATCTATACGTGTGAAAGATTTACTAAATAACGAAAAATTACTAGTCTAAAATCTAGAAATTCGAGAACTAGTGAGCTAGTAAATCTATCAAATGCCTAACCTAATCAAGTGAAAATGCAATGGGGTAAATTTTTTTATTAAATAGGAATTTTTTATTTAAAGCAATTGGAAACAACTTGATTGACGCTCGTTAGCATGCTCTAAAAAATACCAGAAATTTATTGTTCTTTGCCACAAAGGAGTTCCAAAAATCTAGATTTGGGAATAAGAAAACTAATCCAAGTAGAAATGATCACTATGACCTTCCAAATATTTTCCAAAGACAAAATGATGCTTTTTATCCTACAAAATAATTTACATCAACCATTTAACCCAATGCTACAACAAGAAATCATTAATACTAAATGCAGAAATAGAAAGAAACAAGAATAAGAGATGTATGTGAATAAGAAGTGACAAGAAGAAAAGAAAATGATACAAAAGGGCTATGAGGCTCCTGGGATGGCCAAGCCCAAGGAACTCAAATACCTTTGGAGGAGAACAATATTTAGAAGCTAAACATGACACCAATCTTCATTATTTTCATCAATACAATTACATCCCTGCAAGAAAATACAATAGAGCTGCAAAAATACGAGTTCTATCCACAAGAAGACTAATAAAAATATACACCTAGAGGAAAATTAGATTTGGTACTTATACAAATGATTAGGAATCATTCCCCATGAAAGGAGGAAGCTTTCCCCACAAAAATCCCTTGATTAGTGGATCTCATTCCCAATACTAGGAATCTGCATTAAATGGCAGGAACACATTCCTAGATTTTCTCAATCGTTGGAGTTCCACAATCTATGCCATAATTCCATAATATCTTGTTGATTTATTATTTAATATTGATCCTCCTGTAGTAGGGAGAAAGCACCTAAATTATCTCCTCTTCTAAATCTTCATAATCTGCCCACTATTCTCATAATATTCCACAAAAATAAATAATATTTGGCACAAATATGAAATTATTCATAAATGTTGGCTTGATGGTGCCTAACCCTGGTTCAAAAGTGTTTTAGCCAAACAAATCCCGCACTACCAGCCCTTTCAGCAATAGTCCATGGAGCGCAGACTGAAGTCTCACCCGAGGTAGTAGGGGAGGGTGCTGGAACCAGGTTTCCGCACCCTAGGGATGTATAGATGGGGACTGGAGGGGTCGCAATCCAATTTGTGTCCTCGCGCTATCTTGCACTATCGTCAGGCTTCTGCGTAGATCTGTGAAGAGGCATTCCTTAATTCTTATTATTAATGAGTTTATTATCGATAAAATCTAATCTTTAAGCAAGCATTTAATAGTTATAACCAGGGCGCGTACCCATAAATCTTACAGATTTCACATAAACTCAGAACATAAGCATAAACGTATAGATCATAACAAAGGCATAAACCAAAATATAACCAGATCCTTAATATTCCATAACCAACTTATCTTGAATAATGTCTTTGCTTCAGTACAATCCACTTCCCGCCCTATGCACATAGCTGCAGGGGTCTGTTAGCCTCCTGCTACAGCAGGTTACTCATATTTCATGATTGACATTTTTACAGGCCAAATATTTCATACTTTGCATGCTGCAATGCTCCATATTTGCTAACAAACACCAAAGAAGGAGGCCATGAAAGTTTGTTGGTCTAGGTTCAACTGCTGCATTCCAATTTTGAAGAGTTATTCCATTTTTGTAGAATTCTCAGCTGAAGGGAGGTCCAAACAGCTTAATCTTGGTCTCCCTAGGTTTCAATTTCCTGTTTTAGAATATAGAGAATGAATAATCTGTCCAAACTGCTTAATCTTGGCAGATTCTTAGATAGGTAGAGAATCAAAGGAGCCCAACTGCTTAATCTGGGCCCTTGGAAGAAATAAGTGTAGATATAGATAGGAGGACAGTGCAAAAGAAAAAATTGAAAAGCTGGGTCTGTAAGTCTAAGTGCACCCAAACCAAAAGAAGAAAAAATGCTAGGTAAGTAGGCTGTGTAGGTAGTTTGGTGGTTGCAGAATCAATGATTCTGATCAGTTTTGTGTTTTCAAGTGTTATATCTATTCAAATCAGTATTGCAAGGCAAGAATCCTATGGAGGAGCTCAAGCAAGGCATAACTAACTTCCCCTTCTTCCTCTTCCTTAAATCATTTACTAACTTCTCCTAAAGAGGTTAAGATCTACTTGACATCTCTTAGTTTCATCATTTTCCATATCATTTGCCTTGGTAAAGATCTTCTTTACTCAAGGAGGGTCCATACTTTCTCTACAAAATTCTATCTCCTCTTCAAAGCCTAAGATCTCTGAGACTTAGCGCTTTCTTGTCACTTTCATATTAACTCCTGACATTATTATGTAAATCCCTATCTATTTCCCTTCCCCCTACTAAAACTATGTTAATAATTCCCCTATGTAAATATCCCCTCCCTCTAGTTGAAACATAACCATAAATATCCCCTTGGGAATTACTAAGTTCACTTGGATTTTAGTAAGAACCCTCATCTCTGCATAAATTTTCCCTCTGCCGTGTTTGGAGTCCTTCCAAAACACAAAAATCCCCTTCAAATGCATTAACAAACCCCCGTGCATTTCATTGTTGGGATTTATTGATGTCTGATTAATAAACAACCAAAGCACCAAACCATATTACACCATTTTCTAAAGTTCAAAACCCACCCCAGGCCGTGAAAAATTGAAGTTTATTGCACGCGCATTTATATTAAAGCCCGTGCTTCTTCTCCTCCCGTCCACCGTTGGATCGCCCCTCCCAGATCCGACGGCCCTCATACATATCGAGCGCCCTTTTGTGATGGTTGGTTAGCACCCGATGTCCAACGGTTTCACCGTCGTACACCGGGACAGCTGGCGGCATCCCATTTCATCGGGTCGCTCCTGAGAAATACCACCTCCATACCAAAGGCGGTCCAATGCAGTCCAAAAACCGCCCTCCCCTTTCGTGACATGAGCGCCACGTCGTCTGCCAAGTTGCCGCCAACTCACCCCTCCCTGCCTGCACCTTGCTGACGTCACCCTGCCACTGTGTCCTTGCCACATCATAACCCCGCCGTACTGCCACGTCACCCTGTTGATGTCATCACTGTACCAGAGGGCCCCACTGCTGACGTCATGCTGACATCACCCGCCGTACCGCTGACGTCAGCAGCTAAAAAAAAAAACGCGCAAGTGCAAAAATCAAGCTTCGGAAGCTCGGAATGAGAAACAGGGGCAGTTTTCGATGGGCCAAAGTGGGGAATATTTAGGGAATCTTTTGATTCCTCAGCCATTTTTGCACCGAAAAAGGCAGAAAAAGCCCGATTTTGCCAATTTTAGCATATCTTAAGAAAGAGAAAGACCCGGTTCAGAGATTAAAGAGTATCAGAGCAAATGTGAAGCCAAAAACCATGTCAAACAATATCAGGAAGAGGCAAAGAGTATCAGTGTTGCTGCAAAGTGTATCAGGGAAAATCTTTCAGCGGCCCAAAGCAGGTGAAAATTAACTCTCATAAGATCAGTGGATCAAAACTCAATGCACAGTTATTACAGGAGCACTGCACCAAGCCATAGAGGACACCACATTAACTCACTTTTGATCCAACTACCTCTAGCGCAGCCCAAAGAAGACTTGCATTTAATTCCAGCACAATTTAGGTTTTAGAAAGCTTTTGACCGCACACCTGTTTAGGTCGGTTGTAATAAATACTTTAGATATTTTACCTATATGGACCACCCTGAAAAATGTAATAGGGGTTGGTTGGTCTTTGGCGTTTTGATGTTTTTGTTTAAGCAGAGACCCGCACTGTATAGGTGATAAATTCTATAATCAAAGATTGCTTAAGAGTTCGGAGAATGAACTGTTTACTGTGTTTAATGGGCTACAGAGTGACTATGGAATTCCTGTGCTACCACATGGTTCAATAAGTGTTCCTCAACTTTGTTTAAGTTTTTTCATATTTGTTTTATCATCTATGTTTCACCATCTAAAATTACAGAAAGGAAGAATAGTTTAGGATTTGCTTGCCAACACCCTATGCTCAATTTCTGTGATTTCTACATGTTTTCATCAGGAATAGTTATGAATATGCATACTTAAACGATCATATTTACACTATTTCTTTCACGTATGAATGTTAGTTAGGAATTCTTAACTGCTCCTAGATAACCATTCATTCACTTCCCCTCTCTGTTAGCTGATGAAATATTCTTAACTGCCTTTCATCTCTCACTTTCATCCCATCTTTTCAGCAATTGGTATTGTTTCATGTGTGCTACCCTGCTCTATAATCTTCTCGTGACCAAGAAAACGCAACAGCAAGTCTTATTCCATGACTCCATGCCCAATGGTTTGAAACTTATCACACTATCCTCTGCCTCTCTGTTTAAATGCAACTTCCATCCATTCAAACTCCATCCAAACTTAAACAAAACCCACTGAACCCAATAGCTAGCCTAAAATCATGATCAACAAAGCTAAATCAGTAAGAGAGAGCCCTCTCTGATTGCAGGTGGGCTAGAACCTGCAATCCAAAGATTGGTTTGTGGTTACCTTGGCTGTATCCCTTCAGGAGCTTAGGGACAACCTGAGTGATAATAGGGTCCACCATCAGGCCTTGTTTTCAGACCACATGGCCTAGTAGGTTACCAAAGGGAATGAGGAAGGTGCAAGTTTTAAGGTTCAACGCAATCTGGTGTCGGCAGCAAGTATCCAACATCAACCGTAAGCTCGCTACATAGTGCTTAACTAATCCAAAGACAGTCCAATTGTCTAGATAGACCTCCAAGAATTTGTGGATGTATTCTTTGAACGCCACCACCACTATGCGCGAGAATATCGCGGGTGTGTTCTTCAGTCCAAAGGGCATAACAGTGTATTGAAAGTAACCCCATTCTGTTGTGAAGGTTTTTTTTCTCCTATCTTCTGGCGTGACCTTGATCTAATGGTACCCTGAGAAGCCATCCATGAATGAGTAAGCTTCCTGACCACCAACATTCTCCAATACTTCAAATGTGAACAGTGTTAGGAATTGATCGTGAACACAGGTGTTCTTAAGCTTCTTTAGGTCCACGCATATTCTTATTTTTCCCTTCTATTTTTTCTTCTGCACTACCCTAGGACTCACCTAGTCGGATTCTTCCATTGGTTCAATAATTCCGGCTGCAAGCATTTTGTCTAATTTGTCGCGGACCTTTTCTTTATACTTGGGATTCAAGCGGTAAGGCCATTGCTTAACTAGATTCACATCTGGTTTCAGAGTGATCTTCATCATCCCTAAGTTACCAATGATCCCTTTTAAGTCCATGATTTTGGTCGGGAACAGTTCTTGATATTCACATAGTAATGCGGTGACCTTATCTACCGTAGCATTGTTCGAATAGTCCCTGAGCACCGCGTACTTCGGCTCTGCTTCTATGCCAATGTTTACCTGCTTTGTTTTGAGTGGTGTAGTGATGTCGGGATCCTCAATTGATGGTCCTCGAACCTCGTGATAGCCTTCGATTTTTGGAATATCAATATTTCGGGGGTCGTCATCATCCTCCACCTGCACGTTATAACACTCCAGTGTGCTACTTAACTGTACCGCCCATTCTGGCTGCATCATTTCCAATGGCTCTTGTGGTATTTTGAAGATGGCGGCTTTTACTGCTTGCAGCACATCATCAACAGTATCCGACCATCGGTCTTGAAATGTGAATGTCAACAAAAATACTTCACACGCGACATCCCACTTGCTTGTACCATGTCAGAGTTTTGTCTTAGTATAACAGTTCATGGGTATTACATCCAGGGTATGGTAGAATAAATGTACCCATTCAGGCTGTGGTTATTCTCCATAGGCCTCAGCCCATTTCGCAAGGTGCGTGCATGGGTCATCTCGTCCATTGTATTTGTCTTGTAATCATAGCTATGGTTTCCCAAATCATAGGCGCATCATCCTTCTACATCCACACCAGTCCTCAAAAATTCCTTGATGTGTTCCCCACCAGCGCGCAGGTGTTGCGCGCAACGCCAACTTCAACGTATCAAACTGGTGTTGTTACAATACTGTGCTTTCAAACTTTTTCAAGAATTCATCCACTGCTGTCAATTCATCATATGTCGGCAGATCTCGGGCCTCTGTTGTTACACAACACAATGATCAAATCATCATGTTGCAATTCAACATTGTTATTTCATTCAACCAATTTTTCCAGCACTCTTCTTCTTTATCTGAATTCGAAGTGTAGGAGCTTTCACGTTCCCATGAGATCCCCCCATCTGAAGTCAGATTCACCCAATCCTGGTCTCATGTAGGTATCTTGTAAATACAATCCAGGTCATCGTCGTGCATTGGTTCAGTGTAGCGCACTCCTTCGGCTGGGTCTAGCGGGAATATTACACGTAGTGATTTTTTTTTTTAATATCATCTTTTGCTTCTTCAGGTTGATGAATCCATTCATATCAGTGGCCCAGTCTATTCCTAGAAATGCAGGATAGGGATTGTTTTCATTAAGAATCTCTATCACTTCAAAGTCTATCTACGTGCTCGTGCCTTCGATATCAGCTGTTACTCCTTGCAACCTCCCCATGGGAAAAATCTTTTGTTGGTTCACCATTCATAATTGAATAGGGGACCACTGCAATGCGGGCCTACCCATGCGTTCCCCTATTTGCTTCGGTAACACATTCACGTACGATCCCAGATCTAGGATGACCTGATCCATTTCGTACTCACCAATCTGTGTCATCAATCTCATTTCCCTCCCGGTGTGTAATGCATGCTTTCCTAGTTTTTGGACTACGCGTGGTTCTCCTAACCCTGCGCACTTGGTGATTAGCTCTTGTAGTCCCTTAACTACCTTCTTGTAGCGCAACAGTTTCATGCATGTCTCAAGAAAGGTAGTAAGCATTAAAGGATCCATTCTTGGCTCTGGTTGATCCTTACTACTTGAAGTAGAGGCCTTTGTGAAGCTCTTCTTAGCTTCCATAAATGTCTCCTTCACACATTCTAAGTCAAACTTACTTTCTTTTGTAGTAGCCTTGCGAACCCATGTATCTTCCTCAGGCTGCTTCCCCTTATCTTACCCCATGTTCGCACCACTTCTGAGCATCATGTTCACATTTGTGTCTTCTTCGCGTAGTTCAGACCTCATCATTTGGATATTCTGAGTCAGAGGAGGCTAAAGTACACCTTTTTCACGCGTCTGTGTGATCAACGTAGGACAATCTATCATTTGATGATGAAACTGAACATAGTACAAACAAGATATCCTCATCAGGTTGGTGCAATCGTGGGCATAGTGCCTTGGTCCTCCGTAACTGTCTGCGGCCCCTTCCTAGTCCCAATCCTCCTCGTCCTTGACCTCACCCCTGAAATCTAGTGCGTGCCATCCTCGCAGCTGGGTCGAGGGCTCGCATTTCTGTTTTCATCCTATAGGTTGTGGTCCAATCCATCATTAACTCGTAGCTACGACAAGTGCACTTTTCATGGCCTACTGACCTATAGAAATTACAAAACAACTGCTGGGGAGTTTGTGTATACTTTTGCAACAAATGATAATTGTCCATCGTGTGTTTTCCTCCGATCTGACAGATCGCGCACCATAACGAGGGTGTCTCACTTGGCCCTGCTTGTGCCTCTGGTCTTAACGGCATTGGTCCATCCTTTCCAAATAGTTCGCAAATACTAGACATTGATCCTTGTCATTGCCATGGCCTTTGCATTTTATGCACCATACTTCCTTGTGCGCCTCTAGCCACAGTGCCCTATCCTTCTTCAAAAATCTCCATTTCTGGGCATAGATTCTATAGTTGCGCATGGATTTGTTGAACCACCAACCTAGGGTCTTATATCGGGGTCTCATGCAACCTTATTGCCATTTCCAATGCTTCGGGCTGGGTGGAAAGTTTCTGTTGTGACAACATCATCCTCAAGTGCAGTGTTAGGGATGATACAAACCATGCATGATGCTAGGAATTTCTTAGTGTCATTTATGCCTCGCGGATCGTACTCTTCAGCCATTGATCTAGATCTAAGGGGGTCTCACCTAGAAGCATCGCAATCTCTTTAAACCCGATGATTGACTATGTCTTTGATTTTGGTCATCTATATTCTCTATTCAACGCATTTTGGATCTCTACTATCCCTATGTTTGGGTGGTCATTAGAGTGCTTGATATACCATGTCAATGCGCGATCCTGTAACATGCTCACAAATGTAGCCTTCTTAATGTTTTCATCTGTGATTCGTTGCGTTTCCCAGACTGCTCTTAGCATGAACCAAAATTGGTCTAGATCTTCATTCCCTACACCTCTGAATATGGGTAGTTTGATTGCGCTCACCATGCTGAACTGTGCGGGTGGTGGAGGTGAAGTGGGTGGAGATGGAGGTGAGGGAAGTGAAGCGGGTGGTGGCATGGTGGAGGTGGTAACTGTGGAATGCATTGCCTTATCAAACTGACTGCACTTCTCGGAGAGACCCGAGCGAGCTCTTCCTCGCTTTCTCATGAAGGTGAAATTAAGGGACTGTTTCCTAATTCGCCGCTACCTTTGTAGATCTTTATGCTTCGCTTCATTCCAGACATTAATGTATTCGCATAACCCGCTTTTCGCATAACAACATCTTAATCCAGGTATTCAAAGATTTATTATACTTACCTCACAGTCCCTTCAAAAAATGTCATTCTGCTTCACTGTAGCTCACGGTCATGTCTACCGTGAACTCAGTGATGAATCCCCCTATTATCCGGTCAAGTCAATGGTCCACATCTCACACGATCTTATCTTCTGATGCTTCTAGTCTGCACACTAATTCTGGAGTCCATATTATCGGTTGGTCAAGCCTACACCTTCCTTGGCTGTCGGCTAACCTCGCGATCCACTCATATAGTTTAGAAGGAAAGGATGAAAAGGAAATCTCATGGGTTTCCATATACACATAGAGATGTAACCACCTTTTCTCAGATACTTGCAGAGTTCTATTTTCCTGTGTCGTGAACTCATGAATCTTCTAACCACTCTTCAATTTCCTTCTTTGTTGGGTTCCAGTGGCACGACATCAGACATCCCTTAGGTAGATCCAGGCCCCGGCATTGGAACAATTTGTTGGCTATGTGGGGCCTGACCCAGGTTCAGAAGTGATTTAGCCAAGCAAATCCTGGTACTGCTGGCCCCTTCGGCAATAATCCGTGGAGTGCGGACTGAGGCCTCACTCTAAGTAGTATGGGAGGGTACTGGAACTGGGTTTCCGCACCCTGAGGATGTCTAATATGGGGTGATAGGTATGTGATTCAACATTCGTGCTTACTAGGTTGCACACACCAGCGAGATTCTTGCGTCCTGTGGTACTACCTTCGCGCAACTCTAGCCATAGTATGAGCAGTGTTAAATACCCAAGTCTTCCTTAATTAGGTTATGTTTGCTTAATTACTTAGAAGGTTTTCATACATAAGAATTCATACAAGTGCGCACATATAAATAAACAAATACCATTAACACATAACATCAAATTATAGATCTACACAATCGATGCACAATATGCCAAATCAACTTAGCTTTATTAACAATCCTTTTCAAGTTCAGTTCAATATAGACCCAACTCCGCCCTGCGCACTTAGCTGCAGGGGTCCGTGCAGTCAGCTACAGACTCTACTAGGCCTCTGCGCACTCAGCTGTAGAGCCTCTACGTACTACTACAACCTAGACACTTCAGATCCACTTCTATCTTCTAACCATGCCTTCACATCTCTCTATTACTTACTTTCCGAAAAAATGTCTTTACACTTAGAGCCTCGCTCTATTTATACAATCCCATGGTCTATAGGCCAACACAACTTTGAATTAAATTACATTATTTTAGGGTGGACAACCCTATGACTCATCCTAAACTTTTGCTCTCCGCGCCCGCATTTTGCAGAGTCTTTACATTACATTCACCAAATTTCAGGCTTTAGGCCTCAAAACCATGCTGTGGGGGGATCCGCTCCCCAACATGGTTGTAATCGCTCTTTCCTATCATTAATATAGACCTAGAGTTGTGTTATCCACTCCATGGCGTTGGTATTGTGATTTATTTACATTTTTGTGCATTGCTATTGATTATGAGTAGCTTAGGTATGTGTATTTAGATATCCTTATGTATTATTATATTGATTGTCAAGGTTATATGCTGTGATATTATGCCTCATCTTGTCTATGTGTGGGTATTGATCTAGGAGCTAGCTGAGAGGTCTTCCATTTTTCTACTTTGAGTTCTCCACTAGCACCACACCAAGATCTTAGGTAACAATCTTCCTTCTTACTTTGATTATCATTTCACTCATATGGATATGTGCATATATCTCTATGCCAGTTGTAGCTAATCTGACTATTTGTCAAGGATCCCAGGAAGATCCTTGAGGGTATTTCCACTACAATCACCTGTGCATTAATCCCTATAGCACCATCGTCGAATTCCCTTAAAGCATTCGATGGCCACATGTTCATCTTGAAAGGATAGCTTTGGAGCTACCCCATCTCTCTAAGTGGGAAAATGGTAACAATGGACATTGAAGTCATAGATCATCATCTCAACCATAATCTGCCTTTGGGCCATAGTTGGACTTATGCTATGACTGAAATTTTTTCTTCAGTCTTCCGACTCATCCTCTTTCGATTGGATGGGAAAATAGTCATAGTGGACCAAATGTCATTATGTACCCTAGATTACTCCCTGTTGCCTAGTGGCACCATGCCCTTAGTGGGTGTCATACCTGGCTCTTATGTCAGTGTTGGTACTGGTATTTTGAAAGGTTCCTCCCTGTTGGGTTGCTTTCCTCTTCTGCTGCCCAAGGTTCCATAGAAGGTTTCTATGGTCTCCACCATTCCTCATGACACAAATGATCCCTAGATCCACCCAGCCCCTTAAGACATTGACTCTTATGAAGAACAAATGATGCTTTCACCAAATGAATTAGCTTATCAAGCCATTCAATCTGCATTTGATTCTTTCGATGATTTGGTTACAATCAATGGTACCACCTCCTCCCACATCACAACTCCTTCTAATGATATCGTTGATGAAGTCCTACCTATAGAAAAAGATATTTGAGAGATCATGTCTGTAGAAGAGTGACCTTGGGAAACCTCTCACCATCACACTTCGATATCTGATTCAGACATGACATCTATAAAAATCCTACCTTTTGAACCACATGAGCTTGTTCCCTCACTTTATATGATTATCCAAACTATGGAATCAAAAAGGAATTTGATAAATCTTTCAAAGACTATGCTCATCGATATCTCAGTCAAAACAGGTATTGTGAAAACATTCAGATTTGAGCCGACTGCAATCATGAGGAAATCACGAGCTTCACCTACCTTTTCAAAGAATTCCGTGATGTATTTGCTTTGTCTTATAAATAAATTCCTGGAATATATCCTTCTATTGTTGAGCATGCGATCAAGGTCTACGATAATGCCAGGCTTGTCTGACAAAGGCTTCACCATTGCACCCTTACAAAACAATGACTGTCAATACTGAGGTGGAAAAAGTATTACGTGTTGTTTTTATCTACCCTATTCCCTTGATGGAATGGGTTTCCAAGCTAGTTCCTCTAGAAAAAAAACAAGGTACCATCTGTGTCTGTGTCGACTACCATGATTTGAACGCCGCATGTCCAAAAGACAATTATCTGACTCCGCTCATTGACTAGACAATTAATGATTGCGCCCGTTTTGTGTCCTTATCCTTTATCAATGGCTTCTTAGGCTATAACTAGATTGCTTTAAAAACTAGAGACTAGCACAAAACCACCTTCATTTGTCCTAGGGTCATACTTGCGTATCAAAAGCTCCCATTTGGTCTGAAGAATGCAGGTGAAAACCTTTAGAGGGCCATAGATTATGCATTTGATGATATCAGACATATTGTTCAAGATTACTTGGATGATCTTCTAACTCACTCTAAGAAACGAGCCCAACACCTAGCTCATCTTCGAGAAATATTTCTTAGTTGTAGGTTCTATAACATCCGTCTGAATCTACATAAGTGTGTATTATTTTTTGAGTCTGGATGCCTGCCTTGTTTCATTGTCTGAAAACATAGGATAAGGGTTGATCTCGATAAGGTAAAGGTGATTACTCATTTTCCCTCACCACAATCCATCTTACAACTCCAAAGTTTGCAAGGGAAGGAAGATTTGTTACTCCGTTTCATCATGAATTACGCTGAAGTAACGAAAGGATTTATGTGCTTAATAAAGAAAGGAGTACCATACTTACGGGATGATCAAGCCCAATGGTCATTTGATGCCTTGAAATAGGCACTCATATCAGCCCCACTACTCAGTCCTCCTAACTGTTTTCATGACTTTCTCTTATACCTGGAATCCTCACCATCCTCCATTGGTATGGTGTTGGTCCAAACTCATGATGATCACAATGAGCATGTGATCTATTATCTCTTGAAAGGCCTGGTTGGGCCTGGACTCTGATATTCAAATGTGGAGAAACTATCCTTGTTCTTTGTCTTTGCTATCAATCACTTCCAACACTACATCCTATTGCGACAAACTATTTTCATTTCCCTGGAGAATCCCATGAGATACATTCTTTCTCGTCAAGTCATTGGAGGAAAATATTCCAAATGGATTGTGATCCTCCAACAATTTGATCTAGTTTTCACCACTGCCAAAGCTAAAAAATCCATAGTATTTGCTGAATTATTGTAGGACCTTCGCATAGTCAAACTAGATGAGGTAGTCCATGATCCTCTACAAGATGAATTTTTCTATCTGGTCGAATCTACTAATCCTTAGTATGGAGAAATTATTGTCTACCTCCAAACACAACATTTCCACCTAGATCTATCTTCAAACGACCTTCATCATATCCACCACCAAGCCATGCACTAATTAATGTTAAATGATACTCTATATCGTCATGGTGCTGACTCAGTTCTTCGACATTGTCTCACTCATTCCAAGGCATAACATGTTCTAAATTACTACCATTTAGTGGCATGTGGTGGTCATATTTCTGGCATGGCTACTGCCCAGGAAATTTTTCATGCAGGATACAACTGGCCAACCTTTTTTAAAGATTGTATCATTGTAGTCCAACAATGTTATCCTTAAGAAGAGTATTTTTAGTAGAAATCACATAGGTTAAATCATCCTTGTCAAATCTTCACCAAGAAAATGCATGCACCCCTTGCCCGTCTTCACTCGGTTATCTCCGTCGACAAATTTATTAAATGGGGCATCGACTTCATCACCTGTAACCCCACTTCCTCTGATGGACGTAACTTCATTAGTGTTGATGTGGACTACTTCACGAAATGGGCAAAAGCCATTCCCACTTTTACGAATGATGGAGAAACCACTACTTTATTCCTGTTCAATTAGGTAATCTGTCATTTCGGCGTGCCCCGAACTATTGTTACAGACCATGGTTCCCACTTTCAAAGCCATATGATGTCTGACTTAACATCATTTCTTGTTTTTAGGAAAGAAAATTCTTTCTCCTACTACCCACAGGCCAATGGCCAAGTGGAATCTGTCAACGACGTCCTAAAAACCATGATCTGTTGGTTAGTAGGAAATCATAAAGCCCATTAGCATCACATGTTATATCCTTCTCTTAGGGCATACAAAACATCAGTAAAAAATGCTACAAGGTTTACACCATTTGAACTTGCCTACATCCTAGAAGTAGTTCTTCTTATCAAGTGCTAGATTCCCTTCGTAAAATTAGTTGTTGAACTCCTACCAGACACTACTGCTCAAGAAGAGTGCTTGCTATCACTCAATCAGCTAGGTGAGACTTGTCAAGATGATACACTGGCTCTTGAACCCCATGAGCATCGAGTCAAACTCCAATATGAAATAATAATATGGGGACTACATGGGCACAACAATATATTAAGGGGGTTGCACTAATAATAATAAGTGGTTACACTAGTAGTATAGGGACCTAACATGCCCCTCTCCCTCAAATAGTATTGTCCTCAATGCTTGAGTAGTTCTGGATGCTTCTGTATACGATTCTTATCCTCCCATGTGGAATCTTCAGCGGGTAAGTTCTTCCACTTGATGAGATACTTTGAAATTGATCGATTTCGTAGTTGTCGGGTTCTTGTTTCTGTGACTGCTCCAGGTTCCAATATGATTTTTCCTTCCTCATCAAGTTTCAAAAATATTGTTTGAACTAGGATCTTTTCATTATGTAAAGCCCCCATTTCTTAAGTGCATGTATTCTTCCCAACATTTTCTTCTCATACATAGATTTGTGTAAATACTTTCATTTGGTTGGATGACTTTCAAAAGAAATGGGTCGTTCTTCTTGTGTTAAAACATCATCATTTCCATTTCTTGATGCATCATATTCCACAATAAAGGTTTTTGTGAAGTCTGGCATATATAATACCGGTGCTTGGCACATTGCCTCTTTAAGTAAATTAATCCATGTAATTCATCCAATAATTCATCAATGACAGGAATGGGAAATTTATCTTTAATAGTGAGTTTATTGAGCTCTCTATAATCCGAACACATGTGCCATGACCCATCCTTCTTGCACATCAATACTACTGGAGTAGAGAAAGAACTCTGACTAGGTTTAATTATGCCAGCCTCTATCATTTTTGCCACCATATGTTCAATTTCACTCTTTTGGGAATATGGATATGTGTAAGGCTTGATGTTTGGGGGAACACTTCTTGGAATCAAATGAATAGAATGATCATGATCAAGAATAGGTGGGAGGCCTTTGGGAGTCTCAAATACCTTGGAATGATTGTCCAAGTATTTTTCGAGATCTGGAGAAATAGATGATTTCGATGTGGGAACCTCTAGCGAACATAATTGTGGAATTACACCTCGTTTTTCTTTCTTTAGAATCTTTTTTAGTATGTTAGAGCTGATTATCTTTCCCAGTTTCCCTATGATACCCCTTAATTCAATTTCCTTTCCTTACAAAGAAAATTTCATGAAAAGTTCTTGAAAATTAAAAGCAATTGTAGCCATTGAACTCATAGTACAACATCAGCACCACCCATTGGAATGGAAAGATCAGGCTATTCAATACATATTCTCCCATGGATAGCTTGATATTATGGCACTTTGCAAAGAAATTTATGGTTCCTCCACTTGCAACCATCACTTGCACTCCGGTGCTGGACAGAGGAAGCAATTCAATTCCTTGGCTATCTTACAATGAATAAAATTATGGGTACTACTCGAATCAATCAACACTATTACCTTTTTCTTCTTGATATGTCCTTCTACCTTGATAGTTTGAGGAGTGCTAATTACGGCCAATGCATTACAAGATATGGTCGGATTCATTTCTTCTTTCTCAATGTGATCTTTCACTTCTTTAACCTTTTTCTTCTTGATATGCCCTGCTATCTTGAAAGTTTGAGGAGTGGTAATTCTTGCCAATGCTTTACAAGATATGGTCGGATTCATTTCTTCTTTTCTGGGGTTGTTTCTTGGTGTATATCGTCTTCTTTTGATGTTTCTTGATCCTTTTCTTCCTCCTCTTCATAATCTATGTAAAATAATTTCTTCTCAGCACACTTATGACCTTTAGTGTATTTTCTATCACAAATGTAACAAAGCTCGTTTTCTCTTTTTTCTTCCAATTGTTGTGGTGTAAACCTTGTAAGTTGTGGAAGGCTAGGAGCACAAACACTTCCATATTTATAGTTGTGAGTGGTGGGATACCTTGTTTCCATAGTTTCAATTTCAATTTTTCTTAAAAACCTAAATGCCTTCTCCAATGAATTAGGTTCCCAAAAGACGAACCTCATGTTGAATGTTATCCTTTAAAGTCCCTATGAAGACATCAATCCTTTGCTTCTCTAGAATATAATTTACCCTTATATTCAATTTTTAAAGTCCTTAATGTGTTCTTCCATTGAACCCTTTTGTTTGATATTTATCAATTGGCTAAATAAGGTGTTTCTCTTTGTATCCTCATAATGTGCTATCATAATTTCCTCTATGAAAATTTTCCACATGATAAGTGCTTTACGAGAACAAAGCGCTTCATACCATAAAAATTGATTCGATTATAAATATAAATATGCAATACGTACCTTTTGTAACAATTGCACCTCATGTAGATCAAATTGTTGCTCCATCTGTAGTATCCAATTTATCGGATCTTTTCCATCAAACTTCATCATATCACCTTTTCTTGATTTTAGGAGCTCGATATTGAATCTGCTATATCTTTGTAATTTCAGATCTCCAAGGTCTTCAATTGCATCCTGCAGTAGCCTTATGAGTCCTCTTTATAACCCTGCAAGTCGGATCAATATTGGATTCTCTAAGGAAGAGTTATGTCAAATCTCCCACGTTGACCTGATTATAGACTAGTTCAGTAGAGTGAACTTGTACGAGGTGCCACGTGTCACATTTTCGACCTTAGGACCTAAAACCAATATACAGAAAACTACAGACTGTCTTATTTCTGTAACTTCTTATGAAATTTTAATCTGATTCTCAGAGAGAAATTTATGATGATGCTCCCAAGATCACCTATTTGGGGTGTAATTCGGGAGCTTGTAGAAACCCTAAATGTCTTGGACTGTATATCCGAAAATATAGTGAAACAAGGTCTGAACTTAGGGTCTAAGCTTCACCAGGTTGTCAGCTCAAATGGGTTTTAATTTCAGAGTCTAATCATTAGTAGAAAACAAAGTATAGGGAAAATTCCATGATGACCTGTTTGAGATGCAATTCTAGAGCTTTCAAAAACCCTAATTTCCTCATATCAGATCTCCGAAAATATAGCGAGACAAGATCTGAAATTTGGACCCAAGGTACAACGAGATTTATTCTCAGATGGGTTTTTTGTTTTTGCTTCTGAAATGTCTTTGCCATTTCCAAGGCTAAAAAATCCATAGTCTTCACCGAATTATTGTCTGACCTTCCCATAGTCAAACTAGATGAGGTAGCCCATGATCCTCTGCCAGATGAATTTGTGTATCTAGTCGAATCTACTGATCCTTGGTATGGAGACATTATTTTCTACCTCCAAACACAAATTTTCCACTGAGATCTATCTTCAAACGACCTTCGTCACATCTGCCACCAAGCCAGGCACTACTTAGTGTTGAATGATACTCTATACCATTGTGGCACTGACTCAGTTCTTCGATGTTGTCTCACTCATGCCGAGGCATAACACGTTCTAAATGGCTGCCATTTAGTGGCATGTGGCAGTCATCTTTCTGGCATGGCTACCGCCCAAGAAATTTTGCACATAAGATACTATTGGCCATCCTTTCTTAAAGGCTATATTATTGTAGTCCAATAGTGTCATCCTTGAGAAGATTATTTTTGGTAGAAATCACATAGGTTAAATCATCCTTGCCAAATATTTACCAAGAAAATGCATGCACTGCCTACCTGTCTTCAATTGGTTATCTCTATTGGCACCTTTCTTAAATGGGGCATCAACTTCATCACCTGTAACCCCACTTCCTCTGATGGACATAACTTCATTGTTGTTGATGTGGACTACTTCACGAAATGGGAAGAAGCCATTCCCACTTTTACGATTGATGGAGAAACCACTGCTTTATTCCTGTTCAATCAGGTAATCTGTCATTTCGGCGTGCCCCACATGATCATTACAGACCATGGTTCCCACTTTCAGAACCATATGATGTCTGACTTAACATCGTTGCTTGTTTTTAGGCAAGAGCATTCTTCCTCTAGTGGATGTTGTCAACGATGTCCTAAAAACTATGATCCATCAATTAGTAGGAAATCATAAAACCCACTGGCATCACATGTTATATCCTGCTCTTTGGGCATATCGAACATTAGTAAAAAATGCTACAAGCTTTACACCTTTTCAACTTGCCTACATCCTAGAAGTAGTTCTTCCTATAGAGTGCTAGATTCCCTCCCTAAAATTAGCTGTTGAACTCTTTCCTGACACTACTGCTGAAGAAGAGTGCTTGCTATCACTCAATCAACTAGATGAGACTTGTTGAGATGACACATTGGCTCTTGAAGCCCATAAGCATCGAGCCAAAGCCCAATATGAAAAAAATGTCAAGCCTCGATTTTAATGTTATGAAGCGAACTCATAAAAACATAGAAAAGAAAGATAAATGCCTTAGAAATCAGCCTCTTCGAGGGGGAAACCACCTTTACATTACACAAATGAACAATTATTGGATGATACAAATGAAAAGGCCTCCTTTCTATATATAGGAGTCTAAGGGGTCATAATATAATCAACGCTGACTTAACAATAATAATGTAAGGGCACGACACTAACAATAGTGGGCTTCTATGGGGCACTATAATAACAATATGGGGACTACATGGGCTCAACAATATATTAAGGGGGTTTCAATAATAACAATAAGGGGTTAGACTAGTAGTATAGGGACCTAACAGGCCCCTCTCCTTCAAATAGTGTTGTCCTCAACACTTGAGTAGTTCTGGATGCTTCTGTATAAAATTCTTATCCTCCAATGTGGAATCTTCAGCGGGTAAGTTCTTCCACTTGATGAGATACTTCGAAATTGATTGATTTTGTAGCTCTCAGGTTCTTTTCTCTGTGACTGCTCCAAGTTCTAATATGATTTTTCCTTCCTCATCAAGTTCTGGCAATATTGTTTGAACTGAGATGTTTGAATTATGTAAGGTATACATTTCTTAGGTGCATGTATTCTTGCCAACATTTCCTTCTCATACATATATTTGTGTAAACACTTTCCTTTGATTGGATGACTTTTGAAAGAATTGGTCTTTCTTCTTGCATTAAAACATCACCAATTCCATTTCCTGATGCATCATATTCCACAATAAAGGTTTTTGTGAAGTTTGGCATAGCTAAGACCAGTGCTTGGCACATTGCCTCTTTAAGATGTTCAAAGGCCTTCATTGCTTATGGAGTCCATGAAAATGCATCTTTCTTCAATAATGTTGTTTTTAGAATGTCTCCAGTTTTCTTTCTTATTTGATGATATCCTGAACGAAGATCCAACTTGGTGAAGTAAATTAATCCATGCAATTCATCCAATAATTCATCAATGATAGGAATGGGAAATTTATCTTTAATAGTGAGTTTGTTGAGCTCTCTATAATCCGAACACATGTGCCATGACCCATACTTCTTGTGAATCAATACTACTGGAGCAGAGAAAGAAATTTGATTAGGTTGAATTATACCAGCCTCTAGCATTTCTGCCACCATACGTTCAATTTCACTCTTTTGGGCATAGGGATATCTGTAAGGCCTGATGTTTGGAGGAACACTTCATAGAATCAAATGAATAGAATGATCATGATCATGAATAGGTGGGAGGCCTTTGGGAGTCTCAAATAACTTGGAATGATTGTCCAAGACTTTTTGGAGATCTGGAGAAATAGATGATTTCGACATGGGAACCTATAACAAACATAATTGTGTAATTATGCCTCATTTTTCTTTCTTTAGAAGCTTTGTCAGTCCATTAGAGCTGATTATATTTCTCGGTTTCCCTGTGATACCCCTTAATTCAACTTCCTTTCCTTTCGAAGCAAATTTCATGAAACGTTCTTGAAAATTAAAAGCTATTGTACCCAATGATTGTAGCCATTGGACTCCTAGTACAACATCAACACCACCCATTAGAATGGAAAGCATTGGGCTATTCAATACATATTATCCCATGGATAGCTTGATATTATGGCACTTTCTAGAGAAATTTATGGTTCCTCCACTTGCAACCATCACTTTCACTCTGGTGTTAGATATAGGAAGAAATTCAATTCCTTGGCTATCTTACAATGAATAAAATTATGGATACTGCCCAAATCAGTCAACACTATTACCTTTTTTCTTCTTGATATGTCCTTCTATTTTGATAGTTTGAGGAGTGGTAATTCTAGCCAATGCATTACAATATATGGTTGGATTCATTTCTTCTTTCTCGATGTGATCTTTCATTTTTTGAACCTTTTTCTTCTTGATATGTCCTTTTATCTTAAGAGTTTGAGGAGTGGTAATTCTTGCCAATGATTTACAATATGTGGTTGGATTCATTTCTTCTTTCTATGGGGTTGGTTCCTGGTGTATATCCTCTTCTTTTGATGTTTCTTGATCCTTTTCTTCCTCCTCTTCACAATCTATGTAAAATAATTTCTTCTCAACACACTTATGACCTTTAGTGTATTTGCTATCACAATTGTAACAAAGCCTTTTTTCTCTTTTTTCTTCCAATTGTTGTGATGTAAACCTTGTAGGTTGTGGAAGTATAGGAGCAAAAACACTTCCATATTTATAGTTGTGAGTGGTGAGATTCCTTGTTTCCATAATTCTAATTTCAATTTTTCTTGCGAACCTGAAAGCCCTCTCCAATGAATCAGGTTCCCAAAGAAGAACCTCATGTTGAATGTTATCCTTTAAAGTCCCCATGAAGACATCAATCCTTTGCTTCTCTAGAATATCATTTATCCTTATATTCAATTTCTGAAAGTCCTCAATGTGCTCTTCCATTTAACCCTTTTGTTTGAGATTTAACAATTGGCTAAAGAAGGTGTTTCTCTTTGTATCCGCATAATGTGCTATCATTTCCTCCGTGAAAACTAACCACGTGACAAGTGGTTTATGAGAAAAAAACCCTTCATACCATAAAAATTGATTTGGTTTTAAATATAAATATGGAATATGTACCTTTTGTAATAGTTGCACCTCATGTATATCAAAATATTGCTCCATCTGTAGTATCCAATTTACCGGATCCTTGCCATCAAACTACCTCATATCACCTTTTCTTGATTTTAGGAGGTTGATCTTGAATCTACTGCATCTCTGTAATGTCAGATCTCCAAGGTCTGAAATTTTGCTCTGTGATAGCCCTATGAGTCCTCTTTTTAACCCTGCAAGTCAGATCAATATTGGATTCTCCAAGTAAGAGTTATGCCAAATCAACCACGCTGACCTGATTATAGACTGGTTTAGTAGAGCGAACTTGTACGAAGTGCCACATGTCACAGTTTCAACCTTCAGACCTGAAACCGATATACAGAAAACTACAGTCCTTATTTCTGTGACTTCTTACAAAATTTCAATCTGATTCTTAGAGAGAAAGTTATGACAATGTTCCTTTTGACATTGCTAATATGCACTATGCCAACAAGGGGAACTAACCCGATCGCAAGCTCCAACTAAACCTCCTTTCATTTGGAATGGTTAGCTCCGATAGGTTTTAAGGGACCCCGTAAACTGCTTGAACATGTCGAAAGATTGCTTCTAGGAGGAAGACTTCAATTAAATCAACAAAATGAAACAGCTAACCTCTATGTATTAAATCCTATCTATACCTCTAGCTACTCTAATATATCCTACAAGAGCATGATATAGAGGTTTAAACATCATATATATGTTTAGGAGGAGCATGATAAAGAAGGTTAAACATCATGCATAGATTCAAGTCCAAATGAATCAATCACTGAATTCACAGCTGGACAAGACTATATTAAAGCTAAATTACAATCCAATCACCCATATAGGAATCCACATTCTTCTATGGAATTAAAACTACAACTGATGTTTAATTTAGTTTCAAACTAGAGACCATTCATGAGTTAACCATGAAACTGAATCACATTCAATTTAACAAGACTAATAGTGAACTGTAACTCATCAATATGCATAAATATAAATCACATTTACATTCATGCCAGTAACAACGCTTTGATCCAAAATAATACAATGAGTTTGAAAATAATGGCTCCTTCTTTCGTAAAAAGCAATCCTCCTCATTCAAAATAAAGCAACACTATTCTTCTTGAAAATCCAAAGCCCTCCTCCTTTCTTCAGAAGTAATATTTATGCAGTCGTGAATGAGCTTCGACTTTCCATGACTTTTTAGATTCCTCTTGTCGTTACATAGATCAGTACGTACAAATGCGAAAGGTTGGTGTAACTGTCGACAAGCTAAGGTCACCCTGCCTCTTCGTCTTCCCATTGTTTCAAATATTCAAATCAAGTACACAGATAGGATCATTAGCGTGACTGCTGGCACGTAGAAAGCATAATGGCCGGGTTGATTCCTTTCTTGAGACAAATGTGGTAAAAGGGGTGATTGTATGTTGCCTTCACATAATGAAGGCCGAGACAACTCTACGTATAGAATGTACAGGCAACACGTGGGGTTCCAACTCGAAACTCTTGTGGCCAGACCCTTAAATGCAGTGCTTTTGCATATATGGCACTTCGAATCCCCTCCTGCATCCTTTGCTTGTCACTTGCAAAGATAGCCATCATTAGCTTGATGATTGTGTATAATAGAACAAAAATGTTCAATCAAATGTGAATGCTGCTTTCATTCATTTTATAAAGTACTGAACCAGTGTGAAAAGGATTTATGCCTGATACATAGTCAACACACAATTTCCCACTCAACCCATAGGATTGGCATAGTTTTCGAGGGCTTCCTTTCATGACAATCGGGTATCAGGCCCCTCTCAGGTCACAAAACCTGTGCCTTCCACCGCCCCAATGTGAAATTGCACTATCGGGACTCCACAGGTCCGTATTTTACATTGAAAACCTGATCCTCTGTACTTTCGAAAAATTCAGAAAACACATGAAAACACAAGGAAAACTGCCTTGATTGCTCAAGCCGGACCTCAATTGTTATACGTTTGAGTCTATAAATATCGCCGTGTCTAGCCTATCTCATATTGCAATAGGTACAAGCCTGGGGCTCCGCCGATTGCGATATGCGATAGCGCTTCGGACTCAAATAATATATATATATATATATATATATATATATAATATATATAAATATATATATATATATATATATATATATATATATATATATATATATATAATATATATATATATATATATATAGCATTTGATAGCTCGGCAGGTCTGCCATATTGCTGCATGTATTATGTATAAGACCCGGGGCTCTGCTGATATGTCATATGTGATGGGACTTCGGACCTAACATATATATGAAGTGTGGTTAATAGTGTCGTCGGGTGCGGAATATAGACTTGCCTTTGAAAACCGGGGTTTCAATGTTTTTTTCAAGAAAAAAGGAATATATGGGGAAACCACGTCTGGCCCAAAGGCCAGACTTGAAATGTTATGCCCTCCAATCCATAATAATCGGTGGGTTTGAAAGAGATACGTGCTCTTTATACACATAGCTTTGGGGCTTGGCTGATAGTGAATTGCGATGGGCTTCGGACCCAAAACATATTTGTTTGAGTTAATAAAGCCTATTGGGTCTTGAAGCCATGAATGCCTTGTGTTATTTGCAATGTGCCCAAAAGGGTTTACACCTGTTTTGTGGAGTATTACGGTGATAAGGAATTATGATAGGAAAGGATGCCATGAAAAATTTCATGAGTTAAGTGCACCGATGATTATGATAAGGGTGGGGGTGATTTTTTGTGCGGGCATAAACATATCATGCATGTTTGTGAAGATTAAAAGTTCCTGATGGAGGGAGTGAACAAAGGGCTAGGCTGTGTCAGGAATGAACCATTGCAGCAGAGGTTTATTCAATGGCTTAGTCATTAGTCATGGAAAATTTGACTCGACAAAGAGTTAACATCCTTGTGATAAAACAGATCATTCTGACAAATGAGAAATCAAACTTCTATGGGATCCATTCAAAAACTTGCTATCAGGGCATGTTTTAATAGGGTGGTAGTTGTAGCCACAACAAATGGCAAACCACTGGGTGAACCAATTATCTCTGTTTCCAAATAACCTTTAGATGAATAAAACATCAAGATGTTAAGATAAACTTGAAATGAAAACTATATAGATGGACAAGCATGGGTTCCACTTAAACATTAATTGCTTCAAGAGGGATAGAGACAAATAACTTCTACTTACTGATATGATTTTGACAGACATTCTCCAATTGTAGTATTATGGGGTTTATTGACCTTCCTTTACCTGTTTCCCACTTTCAAAAATCCCTTTGGGTTCGTCACTAGTCTGTCTATAACTGTTTAGGTGTGTACCTCAGCTCTTTATTTCTCATCAAGCTTGATGTATACATGTTTATGTTGCACTTTATATGAGAATTTCAGTGCTATATTTTCATTTATTGAATGGGGCACAATCATGGATCATGCCATATTTTTAAATTGCTTAAGCAAGGTTGGGCTTGCTGTGTCAATCAATGCTCTGAGCCCAGCAACAATCCTTACTCTAATCGGCTTCCCGAACAACCTGTCCTTTTATGAGTTTTGTTGGCTTGATTTCAATGTCATACTCTAGAATGTTGGCTATTCATTTGCCCCTTTTGCCTTCAATTCCTTCTTGAGTAAGAATATCTTTGACCACTGCATTTGGAACATAGGCAATTATACGAGAGTACAAGATATAAATTCTGAAATCCTTTATGGCCTTCACAAGAGCATATGCTTTCTTCTCCGTGATTTGGTATTTGAGTGGGGCATCTCTAAGTGTCTTGCTGAAGAAAGCAATGGGCTTTTCACATCCTAGGTCATCTTTTTGTAATAGGACTGTAGCAATAGTATGCTCAGATGCAAAGGAAAAGATTATGAAACCTTTATCAAACCTGGGACTTGTAAGAACAAGAGTTCTTGTCAAAGCTATTTTGATTTCCTCAAAGGTTTGTTTAGCTTCTATTGTCCATTTGACTTTAGAATCTTTCTTCGGCATATTATTCAATAGTCTAATCAGTTCGGCCAGATTGGGAATGAATCTTCTTAGGAAATTGATTTTCCCTAAAAAGGCTTGTAATTCTTTGATGTTTCTTGGGTGAGGGACTTGAAGGATGGCCTGTATTCTGTCTGGATCTATTCTTATTCCATCTTTAGAAATTATGTGACCTAGGAGTTTGCCTTCTTCCAGGCCAAATAATGATTTCTTTGGGTTCAATGATATGCCATATTTTCTGCAAATTAGGAACACTTGCCTTAAATGATCTAAATGTTCTTGGTCTGATTTTGAAAAAGCAGTAAGATCATCAAGGTATATGACTAAAAAGTCATGGATCTCTTTAGCAAAGGCTATGTCCATTGCTCTCTGAAATGTGGCCCCTGCATTTTTGAGTCCAAAAGGCATTTTCACATATTTAAAGGTTCCCCAGAGTGTTGTAAAGGCAGTTTTATCTTGGTCATCTGGGTGAACTAAAATCTGATTAAATCCTAAGAATCCATCTAGCAATGAGATCCGTGATGCACCCACTACCCTTTGTAAAATGTGATCCATCTTGGGTAAGGGGTAGTGGTCTTTGAGAGAGACTTTATTCAAATTTCTCAAATCAACACAAAGCCTTATCTCTCCAGTTTTCTTTCTAGTGGGCACTAGATTTGAAATCCATTCCAGCTTGATACATTCTTATGAATTCTTTTTCAATTAGGGGAAGGAGGACTGGATTAATCCTTCTTAGCTTTTGTTTAAAAGGTTTCTGGTTTTCTTTCAAGGGTATTGTATGTTGGATAACAAATGTGTCATAGGATTTTAAATCCTCATAGCTCCATACAAATACATCTTGGAACTCAGTAAACAACTTAATGTACTTGACCTTTTGGTCAGGAGGCAATGTTTTGGAGAGTTTTATCATTTTGGGATTTTCTGTGGTCCCAATATTGCAGTCTTCAATCTCTGCATTCAATGGTTGCATTTTTGGTCTTCTTAGAATGTCATTTGAATCAAATATATATTCTAAAGGAGTTAGGCCTATGGGTAGGACGTTGTCCTTCATCTCAATTACTTCGGATTCTTACTCAATCATTTCATCAAAGTTTATTTGTTTGAGTTCTTGCAGTTTTCTGTGATTAATTTTTTTTGGATTCAAAATCAAATTTGCTGCTTCTGCTGATATATTTGGTTCAACTTTGTCAATTTGCTGTTGATCATCAATAGTGCTTGTGTCTATGTTTATGCTTGAAGATTCTTCTTTTAAAGTGAGGAAATTATTGATTTGGGTATCATTCTCAACTACTTGCCAGTTTTTTACAGTATCTGGGACAACAGGTCTGTGTTTGATCTCAGCAGTGAAGTGATGATTGGGCTCAAAAGGAAGTTTACAAGTGCTGGCAAAGGTTGCCAAACTATGTGCATGCAGGTTGTGTTTTCTTGGAATTTTAGTGAGTTGTGATTCCAAGAAGGTGTTTAGTATTTCCATAGCTGCACCTCTATAAGCCCTTAGCCTAGGATCATTTGTAACAAAGTTTCCCTTTATTTGTTGTATTATCAAATCTGAGTCTCCTAGAATTGAAATCTCGGTGACCCCTAGACTTCTAATTAGTTTGAGCCCCAACAAAGGGCTTCATATTCGGCCATATTGTTTGTGCACTTGAAATTTAGCCTATATGCATGACCCTGAGCATGGTCATTTTGTATGTTGTGTATCCAAATCCCTGCCCCTGCTCCCAATTTGTTTACTGATCCATCAAACTCTAAGTACCATAAAGTTTCTTGATCAACACTTGTCTCAGACGTTTTGGGGACTTGTTTAGTGGGCAATGAGTTTGAACTTTGTAGCTGGTTTGATATGTCAGGTTCACTTGTTACTTCAATCACATCAACGATTTTTTGGTGCTGGTCACTAGATTGTTCGTTTGTGTTCATTGTCGGTGTTGTTTCTAGGAGTTTGGCCTTAGCTTTGGAGCACATGTCAGCATTGTATAAGATAAATGAATCCATATTAGAGTGTATCAAATAGATGGGGAAGTTTTGAGGCTTTTTTTGACTGCTAACCACATATTTCATCAATGTTTCCTAGTATAGTATTTTTGGGTGGCCAAATAATGAAATGGTGGCATATGACATATCTAGTTGCAAAGATCCTTGAAGATTTGCACCCCAAGATCTAGATAATAGAATACCATATTTTGGTGGGATATCAGCTACCACCACATCCATCAAGATTGTTTTGGCTGGATATTGGACTAAAGATACACAAAGATCTTTGATTAGGCCTAGAAACCTGACCTGGTTGGAATCAAATGAGAATAGGTCCTTATATGGCCTTGTGATATCTAGGTCTAGCTTTTCCATCACTGACTTAGGCATTAGATTATGGGAAGCACTTGAATCAAACATTGCATTATGTAACACTTTGTCATGAATGTTTAAGCTCACATAGAATAGAGGAACTCCACCATCCACTATCTTGCCATTGACTTCAGGACCAAAAAACAGTTCTGGTTGATCATCTAGGACATTGACTGCATCCCTAGTTTCAGATATTTGAAGTGACCTGTTAATCTGTTCCCTGTAGACTTCATGTTTAGCCAATTCTAACAATGGCATGGCTATTTTTATCTTACCTATTTATGTTTCTAAGTTGAAAGGTTTTTCCACTTGCACTCTTGTATTGTGGACAACATACTTTTCCTTTTCTGTTATGTTTTCCAAGTTCTTTTCTTTGTCATGATTGCTGTAAGGAACTGCCTCTGCATTGGAGTTTACTACAACAGATCTCTTTACTGTTTCTTTTGGAAAAGAGGAAGAAGATGGGTGAGTGTTTGATGGTTCTAGGTCTGAAATGTCTTCTATGATGGGCTCTTTTGGGTCTAGGCTTGTCTCAGCTGTGGATTCTGTGAGCAGAGAAGCATATTTAGTTCTCTTGGGCTGTTTGGTATCTTTTAGTTTGGTAGGTTCAGGTACATTTATTGTCCTAATTCTCAATTTATATTGTTTATGAACCTCATAGACTGCTGCATCATAGCCTTCTTTAAAATCAAATGATTCTCGAGACTTGGTTTGAAATTGATTTAAATTATGAGCCTCCTGATCCTCCTGTGTCAAGAAAATTTGTTGATCACCATTTAAACCCATTAGATTAATTTGTGTGTCCTCTGCAGGTTCATTTGAGGTTGAGGGTTCAACATACTTCTATTGAAATGGGGGTCTAATGTTCTGATCAGGGCCAGTCCTTCCAGCATTAGGGTTTTGACTCTTTCTAAAGTTTGGGATTCTTGTTGAGTTACTTGGTTGCCCTTCCCAGGATGACTTTCTTTCAATGGTCTCCACTCTATCTCCTAATCTGTCCATACCTTTAATTATTGCATCTAACTTTTGCTCAAATGCTGAAGGTTCGTCTTTAAATGTTGTTCTTCTTTCAATTCTAGCCTGGTTTCGTTTGGCAATCAAGTTTTCTTCTACACTAACAGCTACATTCTACATGTCTGCTAGGCTTAATGGGGCTCTTTCCCTCCGCTGATATGCCATGTCTCAATCAAATCCATTAGGGAATTTGATCAAGGCTAAGTCAGGAGGAGGTCAGAGGTTCTGAGGAATGGCACTATAGATATTATTGAACCTTGCACAATAGTCTTGAACTGTTTCTTGTGGGCCCCTTTTTAAATTGTCGTGTTTAGTTAAAATATGTAAAGGGTATTTCTTCTTTTCCCATCTGTTTAAAAAGGCTTGATATAGGGCCTCAGGGTTGGCTATATAATTTGCAGCAAGTGTCCTAAACCAGGTCCTCACATCACCAGTTAGGCTTTGGACAAAGATTTTCATTCTCACATCATCATCATCAATTTCATAGTTCTGAAAATAATCCTGCATTTTCTTGGTGTGCTGTTGAGCTGTATAGGAACTAGCACCATCAAAATAGGGGATCCTGCTTTGATAATATTGGGGCATAGCCCCTGGATTGGCAGGTAACTGCAAAGGAGCATAACGGTTGGCCATATTTACAGGGATAAATGGGGCAGCAGGAAGAAATAAAAGGGCTGGAACAAGGGGGACAGGAGTGGAAATATGGGTAGTGGATGGGGGAGTGGAAAGTATACTTTGAGGTGTGGATGAAGAACTTGGAGAGGTTGTAGTATTGACAGAAGGAACTGTGACTCTTCCAGGGGAAAGTTCAGATTTTGTAAGGTTTTGGTGAAGTATATCAAAGCATGAATCAACAGTTCTAAGCTTTCTTGTCTCCTAAGGGTTTTTGGGATTAAGTTATGATTTTCAAAGATAGCTGGGGGATTAGGATCTGGATTGGATCTGGTGTGACGAGTTTTCTTTTTTGGATCCAACTTGTAAATCTGTTTTTGGTATTTTTGCATGAATATGTTTAAAGCAGGGAAACTAACCTCTTCTTGATTCAAAATCCCTAGTGGAGTCACCAATAATGTTATCACTCAGGTTGTTCCCTGGCTCTAGGAGGGAATACAGACGAGGTAACCACTAACCAATCTTTCAGCTGCAGACCCTAGCCAATTTGCAACCAGAGAGGGATGTCTCTTTATGATTTAGATTTGTTTGATTGTATATTAGGCTAGTTATGAGACACAAGTTTTGGTTGGTGTTTGGAAGATGACATTCAATAGAACAAGGCAGTAAGTTGAGAGAAGTTCAGACCATTGGTTTGATGGAGTCTAATGTAGTAAACTTCTGGTTATAGTTTCTTTGGTAATGGAAGATTGTAGAGTAGGATAGTTGAACATAGAACGATATTTCAAGTTGAAAGTAGGATGGAATGAAGTTAGGGAATGAAAGGCAATCAAGAATCTTTCATTATGTTAACAGAGGGAAATTGTGTAAACATTACCAGGGAGCAATTAAGAATTCCTTGATGATGTTTAATGTGTAAGAACCAAGGAGACAAGGGCACTTAAGAATTCTTGCCTATGATGGTTTTGTGGAAAACATAGAAAACTACAGGAACTGAACACAGAGTACAGACAGTAAATTCTGGGTTATCCTTTTTTCTTGTAACTTAGAACATGGTATTGATATGATAAATAAATTACAAATACATTAAATCAAGAGTAAGGGAAACTTATTGATCCATGCATCAACATAAGAATTCTGCAACACATCCTTTAGCCATTGAATCCACAGCCATCAAGTTCACCAACACAACATCCAGCATTTTTATTTTAGAAGAGTTCTCAAAAGTTACAGAGCAGGTCCAAAATGATATTCATCAGCCAACAATAATACATCTCTTTTGCAAGTATTTATACAAGTTCACAAAATATCCCGTAGGGAAATATCTGGACATAAATTTATCCATCTACTCTGGCAGAAGTAATAACTAATGTGGAAAAAACCGCGCAGTAATAACTGAGGAGATAAATATGATGTACTGGCTGCTGTAGGTGTCCTGCTTGTTGTTGACTTTTTGACTCTGATAGTCAGTTGATGACCACTTCCCTGATGTTCTGTCCTATTGTGCTGTCTTTTGCCACTTGTGTCGGAGCCTGTTTTATCTTTTGGCGCGAATCTTCTTCCTCAGCTGATTTGATTTCTCCAGATATCACCTTTTAATTTGTAATGCTAATAATTTTACAAAAAGGAGAGTTGAACTTATTTTGGTAAAACCTCCAGCATGCTCTACCACCATTGGTCCATTGGTAATTGATGCTTTCTCATTTTGATCAGTGTCTCATCAGCTTCAGTGCACCTGTAATAGTTTGGCTGGAAATCAAAAAGATGTGCGACCTCATGCTCAATGAAGAAAAAAACTTCTAGTTTATCATACAAACTTTTCCCTGTGGGAGGGGCTATATCTTCTGTGCTGCTTGATGATGCTGTAATCTGATTTTGCACATAGGTATTTAGCCTATGAGCATACTGTTCTTGCTTTAACAGCTTCCCACTGCTAGTAACCAAGCTAGACAAACCTTTGCATTGTAACATTGAAAATTTATGTCTGAAGGCTTCAACCTCTGCCTGCATTTCCTGGCATTTCCTTTCTACTGTCTGAACAAAATTTCTCATAGTTAGCACCTTCTTGACTCTTAAAATAGTCTCTATCCTGTTGTGAATGTCCAGAGATGCTAGTTGTTCACTGGTATGAGTGTTCAAGAAGTGAATCATTTGATTGGCTTTCTCAGGTTTATTGGCCAATAATAATCTGGCTTTTTGAGTTTCATACTGAGCCAATCCTATCAACTCTATCTGATCAAAAATGGTTTGTATTGCTGTCCACTAATCAGCAATAGCTTGGCTAATTTTATCCCACAAAATAGTTTTTATTTCTGTCAGGGTTCTGTGGAGAGTGAGGTCCTTCTCCAAGGCCTTTATTTTGTTCTCTAGGGCCTTTACTTCCCTGGTTTTCTCTGCAATAGTCAATCTTTGATTTGTCGTAACTAACCTCAAGTTTGGCTAGTTTTTCCTTGGTCTCCTTGAGTTCTGCTGTCTGGGTCTCCAAGGCTTTTATCTCTTTCATCATTTCCTCCATGCTTAAACTGGCCTCTTGTAATGCACTTGCTGTAGCTATTGTTGAAGTTGAGGCACCTGCTATTCAAGCTGGATCCAGGGGAGGTGCTGCTGTAGTGACCGCTGGAGGAGGAGCTGAGATGATTGGAGCTGTTTGGGATGGCCGAGAGCCCACCTCTGACTGCTTGCCTTGTAGAGCTTCTTCCAATGCTTTCTATGTGTCCAGCAATCTTTGGTTCATCCTCATGAGTAAGCTGACCACATCCTCGTCTTCCTTTTGTTGTGCCACCTCTGTGGTTTGAGGATGTATTGTAGCTGGCAGCTTCAATTATCTTCTTAGGGCTGCTATGTCCTCCTCGTTTTTCCTTATTAAGGCCTGTGTGCCTTTGGGATCCTTGGGATCACGTCCCAACTCTATAATGATTTCTTCCAAGGATTTTATCCTATTATCCTTGGCCAATGAGGAGGCTTTCTCCTGCTCTAGTTGGGAAGAAGTGTTATACAATGAATTTTGTAATCTATGGGCCATTGGAGCTTTATCTGCTAAGGTGGAGTATACCATTTCTGCAGCTTGTTTATGCAACTCAATCTGGTCTATTGGATGGATGTCTTTGGCAAGGACTTCTAGATTGGTTCTGATATAATCTGCAGTTGACTGTGGCTACTGTACATTGGGCCTGAAGTGACTAAGAGTCATCTTCCCTGCTTGCATGTCATAGGCTGTCATCAGCCTTTGTTGATTTGTAGGAGCCATTCTTAACAATTGATTGTAAAGCTGAAACATCACTGGTTCGTTTCTAGCTTTAATTTTAGTGAATGCTCTCTTGATATCTGAGCCCTGTTTGGTGTGCTGCTTGGAGGATGAAACCTCCACACCTGGATGTCTCTCTTGCTCCTACTGAAAGGAGCAGGATGATGTTTCCAAAATAGGAGGGATTTGTTGTTCAGAAGTTCTCTCACCCCTGATATTTCCTGTGGTCTCTTCAGTAAATTCCTCCTCGGAATAGGGGTTTAGCCTCTATCTCTTTTCCCCTTGCTGATGTCCCTGTGGGTGTGTCTTCAGGTCTGTCCCTCTTTATAGCTCTTTCTTCATTGTGAGGGGTTTTCAGTACAAGGATTTCAGCTGCTTTTATTTGGGTTGAAGGGCCTTGTTCTTGATCCTTTTCCTGATTTGTGGATGGTTGTTCTGCCATTGTGCTTTGTTGTTCTGAATGCTAATTTCCTTGCCTTTCCCTACAGGTGGAATGGCTTCTTTAGCTGGTTGTTGTGAAGATGTAGCAGCTGATGTGCTTGCTCCAATATGTTGAGGCTGTGTGAAGGGGACCTGTGCAAAATAATCCAGGTCAATTCTTTTCTCATATTCTTTCATTTCTTTTTCTAATCTTTCTTCTTCAGTAAGCTCTTCATCTAGTGTGCCCTCTACCCATTCTTATCAATTAGCATATTGTTCAATGTGAGGGATTCGCTGGTGCACATATCCTGAAAGCCTGCGTTTGACTCTTCTAAAGCTTATGAAATGTTCAGGGTCATATGGTGCCCAAATGAAGCTTTTTTTCAGCATGATCTCTTCGCTTAGCATCTTGTCTGCATCACTCTAGGCTTCTTCCCTTTTATTGAAAACAAAAGGACCCAATTGATGTCTAATTTTGAGTTGTGCCTTGTTTTTTCCATGGAAATGAGTCAAATCTGCACTACTGAATTGCCTGAAATATTCCAAGGCAAAAAGTCTCATGGGGACATATCTTGGCAGTTGATAGGGAGGCAACTCACAACCATAAAGCCTGATCACTGTGTGGTTTTGGTAGAAGTACCAATCACCAATGCTGTAGCCCCTTGAAAGATGTTAGATTCTTTGCATTTCAATAGTGAGCCTGCTAGGAGGAGTCATCATCAACATGCAAGTGGTTGGGTAGATGAACATATCAACAAACTCACAATATGTGTAGGGAGAGATGTGGACTTCATGGAAAACTGAGGTCCAGAAGATAACAAATCTCCTCTCTTCTTTGGAATCTAGTTTCTTGAGAGGAACTTTGAAACTATCAGGGTGATAGTACAACAACAGATGGTATATGTAAGAGGTGTACTTAAATACTCTTTCTCTCTCCAACATCATGAATTTCTCATGTATTTTGTTTGCTATGAAGGTGGCATAGTCATACATGACAGCAGGGGGCTGTCCTGGAGTGAACATGGTCAATAGCACAAACACAGTTTCATCCACAAATTCACCGGTTTTGCATCCTCGAATGTAAGATATCATATATACCAGGAGCCTGCCTGTTTCATTGAATGAGACTTGATGATAGGGTGGAGGATGATTGGCCTGGCACTATGGCTGCATGAAAAACTGACCTACTCTTGATATTTCTGCACTAGAGAGTTTTGCACCCTTATCAAGCAGGAGTTTCATTGTAAGAGGAACCTGAGGCTGAGGTGGCTCAAAGTTCAACATTTCATTTATGGATTGATGGCAGGTCAGGGTAACTCCAGAATGAGCGAGAGAAAAACTGATATCTTATTCATTAGCTAATACACATTTATATACACAAACATGACAGATCAGTTCATCTTATTGATGACTGTCCAGTTCACCCATCCGTTTCGGATTAGGTGTCAACATTCCCCCCCTTAATCTGAAGGGATGTTGGTGAGTCCAAGCATCGTTCTGAATCTT
>APFE030559814.1:915-29771 GCA_000404065.3 Pinus taeda
TAGTGCAGTTCCCGGAACTCTTCCAAAACTAGCAAGAAGCTGAAGTCTTCTGCTAGAGGAAGTGCTCCTATTGTTTTGAAGAGGGAAACCTTCAACCATGAAAGGGAGGTCTTACCTCGCATAAAAGGGAGAACTTCAACCTGAAAAGGGAAGTCTCAACCTGTGATGGTTTAAGGATGACCAACAACTCTGGAATGCTTAATGCAATTCCTGGAACTCTTTCAAAACTGGCAAAAAGCTGGAGTCTTCTGCTAGAGGAAGTGTTCTCAGTTTTGTTCCTAGAATTCTTTCGAAACTGGCAAGAAGCTGAAGTCTTCTGCTAGAGGAAGTGTCCCAGATTACCAACTGGAGGCATGCTCAGGGGCATCTTTGTTTCTAGCTATAACTCTGAAACTAGTGTGGCAGGTTGTGGCTCAAGCTCGCTTGATGTGGCTGTGAAGCTTGTAGATGACCATCATTTCCCCCCCTGTCAGATACAAGGTGAGATGATGGAGAAAACTCAACTGCAAGATTGTTCAATACTCTGGAACAAGTTCTGGCATGTGTTTGGAATATCTTCTTGGCTGTTGATGGCCATTGCCAAGAAGCGATCCATCCAAGATGAATCTTTGTTCTTGCAGGACGTTTATTTCTGAAGCATCTGTGTGAAGAATGGCTGGTTTTGTGACAGTGCTTACATGGATGAAGATCAAAACAGTGATCTTTCAAATGGCCAACTCGGTCACAGTGTTGGCATTTCACAATCTGTAGTTGTTGTTGTTGCTGTGGAAGAGGGGCAAAATCTGGAACAACTGAAGGTGAACTGTCATGAGGAGCAGGTGAACTGACATGAATGAATCCAGCACTCTGAAACTGAATGGGCTTGCAATAGTCTGGAATATGAAAGGACAGGTCCTTATCATATCCAAGACCAGTTCTGTGCTTGTTGTGGACAAGTTGTTCCCAAGGTCTGATGATGGGCTTGGGAAGTGCAAACTGAGTTTCTGCATCTGCATGTACAACTGCTGCTTTATTGGGCACTGGATCTGAACCAACTGTAACATTATTGACTTGCTTCTGATGGGTTGCAGTCTCAATGTTCTGAACAGAAACATGTTTAGAATAACTCCTTTGTTTTAATTCTTCTTGCTGTAGCTGAGATTCGAGCTACAAAAAATCAATTTTCTCTTGTGCATTTTGTAGACAGACCTGAATGTCTGTGAGAGAAACTTTGTTGACTTTTAATGTATCATGATTAGTAGACAATATGAGAGTTTTGAGGAAATCTAATACTTCACTGATTCTAGCCATTTTTTTTTTCAATGTCAGATTTACACCTTAAAAACTGATCACAACTACTACTTAGTGCAGAAAAGTAATACCCACTCACAGTACACAGCAATATCCTTTATAAATGTGCGGCAAATGAATCAAGGAATCAATGTATATATATGTAGACAGAGACTATAATGAGTTTTAATACCACAACTGGGGCAGTAGCAACTGCAAACTTGCTTGGATCCTTCAAATACTCCTTCATTTTCAAATAAAAAATGATGGCTATCAAAACTTCAACAATTATAACACAATTCTATGATCTTGCCACTTTCTGGCAATGAAGATAAGCAATGAGAGTAAATTCCAGCAAGAACTTTCAGACCCAGAATGCTGCTCCAACACTTGCTCAGGTCATAGGCATTGGAATGAGTCTCTAGCACGCTGAAACAACAGTGATAGACCTCCTCACATGTCCAAATACTTAGCAAACTGTATAGTTGTTAGCAGTCCCTCTGGATAAAACAATCGTAAGTCAAAGTGTTTTGATTCTCGAACTGATAGTGGAGCCCTCCACTCTGAAACAGTAATTTCATGGAAAGTAGAACCCTCCACTCCGAAGCAATAATTTCATGGAAATCCGGACACAACTATTTTCATAATGCACAAGTTTGTGTCAAAATATCATGACGATGTTGCCCACCTGGAATCTTTCACCATGATGTGACAGAGATTATCACGATCAGTCCACAGTATCAATGATCTAATGGTCTGGCACTGCTCCTCGAACACTGTAGTGAGTCTACACCCTCAAAGAACAGGATGAAGAATTTTAGCGCGGACAGTGTCTGAGGTGAACATCAACTAAGGAAGTGCAGTCTCGCAAACCAGACTGCCCGAGTTCTATCAACCATGACTGCATTTCTTTCAATCCCCATGATATATTTCGCATAAAAGATAATTGCAAGATCTGCAATTGGAGGTTTATGTTTAAAATCACAAACAAAGAACATACATTGATTTCCCATGGGAAATGTCCTCAGATTTCTGTGGGGATTGCTGTAGTCCCCAAGCTGCAGAAAGGTCGACTGGAGTGATAGACCTCCTTACACTGTACTTCATTCACACAGTTTTAAAAATTTATGAGCCATACTTCTCACCTCCTCACATAGGCATGGGATTCCGTTGTAAAAATAATTGATTTTTACATGAAGCCTATGAAGATTTCAACGAACATATATACAATAGAGTTTAGCATTCCAATGCACTATGACTAAAATGAACCGCTTGAAGGAAACAACATACCAAAAACACGCATTATCTCTTCAAATGAAACTATCTCTAGAAAGTTTATATCACTACAGTTGTTTCTAGCTTTGACTCAGTATATACCAAGAGTATATATTCAGGGTGAAGTCCCGAGACTTACTGCAACGGTAACGCTGAGCGTCGTTACAAATGAGATCGCGTGGTAAGACGAGGAACTGTTACATGACAGGTCGCGAGGGTATATATACAAGATGAAGAGCCGAGGCAATGGATGGCATGCCGCTGGCTCAAACTGTGTATCGTCGAGGTTAGTCCAACAGACAGTAAAGTCTGAGTAGCAAACAATTCATCGCATGGTTATGTGCCAAAATAAACTTCAGACTAGCGTTTTTTTTTTTTTTACAAAACAGGAGCAGCATACAAATTTAGAATACCTGCGTTTCTTACAAAGCAGGAGCAGCGCACAAATCAACTGTTCAACGCAGCATGACAATATTCCACCGAAACTTCTTCAGACAATATTCCAGTGCTGAAGTCGTCCCTTTCTCAATGCTTTTTGAATTTAGGCAGGAAGATTGCGTAGTAGACAGAGAGGACAACATTTAGCAAATGCAGAATATGAGTGTTATTTGCATGGGAGAATGCACAGAGTGCAGGTCTAGCAAGGGTAATAGAAATGTCAGTGTTGGCATTTCTGAAAGGCGTAGAGAGGATGCAGAAAATTATTAT
The DNA here is from genome assembly GCA_000404065.3 of Pinus taeda. Classification (NCBI taxonomy): domain Eukaryota; kingdom Viridiplantae; phylum Streptophyta; class Pinopsida; order Pinales; family Pinaceae; genus Pinus; species Pinus taeda. Next base: position 4,168 of record APFE030559814.1, read on the forward strand.
GGCAGAGAGCCCAAGGTGCAGAAAATTATGCACAGAAGACACGTAGAGAGGTAGCGTTTATAGCAGGTCTCTTGACAGAGGGCGCAAGCCTGACAGAGGGCGCAAACAATATCAAAAACATATATGACACTGCTTGGGGCAGGCTATAATAAGGTGCAACGGCAGGTGAATGATTAATAGCAAGATTTAGTGGGGCAGAGAGCCCAATTTAGGTCCTGCGTTCTAACAGTTGCAGATTTCAGAGAGTCTAGATAACACTGAGGTTTAGAAACAAACTCATAGAAAATGACCACAAAAATTAGTGGCTTAAATTGGAGCAGGACCAACAATCGTCCGCTCTGATACCATGTTAAACACACATGGGCAACAAAGGAATATGAAAGATAAAACATGAGAGTACAATTTTTATTAGCAAGAGATATATATTTATAGTACATTATGTGACCGTTGGGTTCCACATCCCAAGGTCTCTTGGACTCCTTTTGTCCATTCGACTTCCACACTAACCCATTGAGGATTAGGTGTCCAACAATTAAAAAATTAAAAATAACTAAAAAATAAAATAAAATAAAATTTAAAAAAATAATAAATTAAAAATAAAAATTTGAAAATAAAATAAAATAATAAAATAATAATAAGTCAAAATTTTGAGGAAATAAATGCAAAATTTAAATTTTTAATATATTAAACTGCATTTAAAAATTTTCGATGGATGAGATTAAAAGGGGATTTTGACCCTCATCGACGATCGAGATCATTTTAACATGGATCACTCGAACTAGCCGTTGAGAATTTTTCCTTTAAATAGGGTGTCAAGGGTCATTTGAGATCATTCGATCTTAGAGTCGTGTGCTAAAGAAAGCTCTCTTGTAGTCATTTTTGCGCAATAAAGAAAGACTTTGGGGTTGAAAGTCTTGCTAGTGTTACTCTTCTGGAAATGCTATAAGGTGTTTTATTTTTCTACATAATTTTATTTTCAGCCATTGATAATAGCTTGATGAAGATTGATCTAGGCACAGGTATCTTATCTAATCTCTGGGGTTTGAATGATAGTTTAATTTCTGAAATATAATGGCAGGTATCTCCATTTGATCTGAATTTCACTATTGTTTTCTCCCTCTATGATAATGGTTGATTTAAGTTGTGCAGGATATCTTTAGTTTTGAGTTTACCGGGCGTTAGGGGAAGTTTTCGGCTGAACTAGCCAACTCCTGGATTGCCTTTTCTGAAAGAGCCTAGCCAATTTTAATCTCGGGCTTATCATTTGAATTTTTTTTTATGAATGCATGAAGGGTTTTCTGAAGTACCTCACATTAAATTTAAAATTCTGAAAATATTTCTGTGGCGTATTGACAAATCTAGCTGTTTAGAGCCTCTGAGTTGTAATTACTGTAATTATTTAGCTGGTTTTAGGTTTTTTAGGGTTTTTTTCTTGCACATTTTCTTTTTGGGTGTTCGGTTTTTGCAGGTTGCAGGTTGGAAGAAAACATTTTATCTGAAGCCAGATCTAGGCCCTAGAGGGTAAGATCTGGCCTCAACCTCATTTTGCAGGGATAATCTTCAGCATATTTTCAAATTTTTTGAGGGAATTTGATGGTTTATCAAAGTTGTTTTGCTGCTCAGGGTTTATTTTTATTTGCAGAGAAATTTCAAAATTTTTTAGGGGGCTACGGCCTTGCCTTGCGTCCTCTGCTCCAGCGTTCTACCAGATCTAAGCTATCTCTCAGCTCTCCTCTCTACGTGATCTCAACATTCCTGACATCGCACTCTATTTGCAGCCATGCCAGCGCGCTGTCCTGGGTCACCTCTGTCTGTAAGCTGCCAAAAACCTGCAAAATCATTACACTGCTCCCATTCCACGTAAACCCTTCATGTTGCCATCTTACCTTTTTTCTCCCCCACACTGCGGTCTTCTCAACCTGCATGCTATCACCTAAACGTGGATTAGTTCTCTAGCATCTTCACGTTGTTCCTCCTGCGGCTTCATTGCAGCTCCACACTGCCTCAAACCCTTGACTCTTGCTTCTGAGTCCATCCACCATTCAAAACCCACGTATCCTCTGCGTGAAGCTCCTCCTTCGCTATTCCTTCGTCGCTCCCCATGCCCTTGTTGCCCAGCACTCCATCTTCTTTATCAGCTCATCCCACGGAACAAAACTCTCCCTCTTTTCTTCACGCAACAGCAGAAACTCGGGTCCTTTGTCACGCTGCTCCTTCGCCGTCACCTGCACATGCGTTTCCTTTTTCTCACCGAGCTGCTGCCAATGCCACGCCATCCATACTTGCTCCCTGCTGCTCCAAAAATTTGCACGCTGCCCCTAAAACCTGCAAACCCTGCGGCGTTCCTCCATTCTTGCCGTCGGACTTAGCTGCACACTAAAACACATTTTTATCTTTTGTAACAGGTTTAACGTAATTATTTTTTATGCATATGGTGATGTAGTTTTAGGATAGGTGTTAATTCTTTTGATTTTAGCGTAGCTTTTAGTCTTAGGTTTTTTTAGGTTTTAAATTAAATCTTCATATTCCTTTAAAATTCAAAAAATCAATAAAAAATAAAATGTTAGGATAGATTTTTTTTTTAATCTTTATTTAGTTTCTTTTTAGAATTACATTTTTTGTATATATTTATTAGCTTAGTTTAATTTAATAATTTTAAGTTTCATTTACTTTGGTTTTTTACTTAGGATAGTTTTATTTTATTTCATTCATGAAAATAAAAAATTATAAAAGGTCTTAGTTTTAATGTTTTGGTTCATTTTTTTTCTAGACTTATTTAAGTTTAAATTTTGATAATATATATATTATATATATATAATATATAATATATATATATATATATATCTAATTTAAAAACACAAAAAACACGAAAAAGTAATCCTTACACTTTTTTATTTTGTAATCCTAAAATCAATCAGGTGCTAAATTGGCTTGTTGTGTCTCCCAACCCAACTGGTCCATAGTTGGTCTTTCTTCATTCATCCCATAGGGGAGACAGCTTCAACGGAGAGATCGGGGGTCAGGGTGATAGCGCCCGGTCTGAGCATTGTCGTGACAATCTGTACGACAACAGTGTCCGTGTACTCTAAGGTGACATCTTTCTGGAAATGAGCTCTTGCTTCCATAACATCCGAGTACACTGCTCGAGCTCCTCTGTCCAACTTGTTTGATAGCATGCGTATCATTGTCTTAAGTGTGGTTGGACTAGCAACATACTTGTGCATGATGTATGCATTGATTGACAAGTCTGGGCTGGTGCCTATTCGCATCAACTCGTCAAAGTACGAGTCAAGCTCCAGTCGGACTTGTGCCTTTGTCTTTGTCTGGGTGAGTGTCCCAATAGATGGGATCGCATGTGCACGCACCACAACATCCATACTCTTGAATACACGTGCATGGGAAGCTTGTAGACTAGTGATGAGCTGTGGGAGATCTTCATAGTTCTGGATCTGATTCCGAATGCATGCCTTCAACTCGACCGCTCTGGTCTTCATCATCTTAGGCAAGTGTAGTGGGGCTCCCTTATATCTCATTGTCCATGTTTGCATGTAATCAACAGCAACATGCATGTTTGACATGATATGTGCTCTTCTAGCACATCATCGCTGCCAATTGTTGAGAAAGACGACTGCCTTGTGCACTGTACCAAACTTGGAATACAACACCCGCATGACTGTGTCAAGGGACAATAACTTCATCTAGTATTGCCTTCTTCAATTCTGCTCAGGTGGATGTTGTAACCAATTCTCCTCCCTGCTTGGCCATCCGTAGCTCCTTAGCCATTCACTCGTTCTCAGCTATCAGGAAGCAAACACTCGAGCTAGTGTCTTCGGTATATGCTCTAGTAGCATCAGCCAATGCTGCTGGATGTTTGTGCACGTCAAACACGATCACTCGTCCCTCAAACTGCGCAGGAGATGTCTAATCATCCAGAGTAGACACTCCGCGAGGTTGCACAACTCTATGTTGAAACTTGTGGAATGAGATGTTGTGCATCTCTCCTTTTGGCTGATCTCCAAGGATCTCAATGTCTCCTTGGTCGCTTGAGACTTGCTCCTCTTCTGGATGCGGTGAAGCTGGTGGGTCAACCTCTTGGTGGTGAGGCATGAGGTCGATGTCTTTCTCTAACTCCTGTTGCTCCATATCCGTATCCATCGATTCAAGTGCTTGCTTTATCTCCTGAGCAAAGCCCTGCTCCTGCGATGGTTCACCCTATCTGCCTAATGCCAGTTGTTTTGATGAGTCTACTACCTGTACGGGCGCAATTTAATCTGTCTATACAAGTTACACCCCTTGCTGTACCTGTTCCTATTGCGCTTCCTTGTCTGTGCAGCTCCTGTTCCTTCCGGAGTTGCTCCTTCAACTCATGCAACTCCTTCTCTATTTCCTCCATTCTCGATTTATCTCTCTGCCTTTGCGCGTTTCACTTGTCGTGTTGTTGCCTCTTCGCCTCTATTGCCAAAGCTACTTTCTGCACAAATGGGTCCGCTCGTAATTTGCAGCTTTGCTCTTCCTCTATGCTTTCAACAATCTTCCTCTTGCCTTTGTCGTGCACTGGTATGTTTACCTCTGTTGTTGCTGCTGCTTCGCTACCCATTCCACAGCGAGGCTAACCAGTTCATTGGGTCTAGAGAAATTGTAGCAATATCTCCATGGGTCTTCCTCCACCCAATGAAATGCCCTGTGTATCCAGTTGAACTGTACTCTCGAGCAGTGATCTTTCACAAGACAAGTAGGTCGTACGGGTTGTAGCTTCGGGCGTCGAATGGATATTTCTTCATCTCCTTTGCTTCGACATCCGCATGCTTGAAAATCCGTATCTCGTATAACCCAATGCGCAATGGAAGAGCGCGCCAAGGTGCCTTCCTCTGATGCATCCTAGCTGATAATCCTACCGAGATGTGATATGCTACTTCCTGCATGACGAGTTTGTCCAAGGCAAACTTCGGTACAACATGCGGAGGCTTCTCTGTGTTGTACATTCGTATGAAGGTGCCGAACATTGAGGCATACCAATCTGCTATATCAATCAATGTCTCCATTGTTGCCTTCAACATGCAGGGTGGATCTTGTTCGAATATCATCTTGTAAACCGAGGTGACAAAATGATCAGACAGTCGTGTGATAACTCCTCTAAAGCTGCATTCGAACAACATCTTACAATAAGTGTTCACAGAGGTCTCCGCCGATGTCCATGCCCACTCCAAGTCCGGGAACTCATGACGGGCACAGATTGCATCCAAGATGTAAGCGAGTGTCGAGCCCTTGCTACTTGTTCTTTTAGCCGGTGAGCCAACATGTCGAACCAGTTGCATGCTTTGCCTTCTCTAGCTAGTTGGTCCAACGCGATCACCCAACTCTGTGGGAAGGTTTCTGTGCTTTCTTGGCCGTATAGACAACATACAAAGGTGACCAAGTATTGATACGCCTTCCACAGTATCTTCGTTTTATAGACCTGGTTGGGTGTCATCCTGAATTTAGCTGGCTCCTTCACCTAGTTCTTCAAGATGTCTCTGGAGTTGGCATTGTTGGGTATGCTGAAGAGAATCTCCATAGTGATCACGGGCTTCGACATATGATACATCTGTTCATAATCCTACGCCCTGAAGGTAGCAATCTCCGTCCCGCTGACACTGCTCAATGTCATTGTCTCAGGATCAGTGTGTGAGACGATTCAATGTATCATGTCCACGCATGGGAGCACGGTATACCTGCATGCAATCCAGTACAAGCCAGACTTGTGGATGTTCACATAGACTTGGCAGTCTTCTAAGTCTTCCCCAAATGTACCCACAAATGCATCATTGACCTCTTGCCATTTCAGCTTGATGTCCTTGTCTATAATCAACTTGGTGTCTTCATAGATCAGTAGACTTGTAGACACTCGCTCAACTGCTGCTCTAGTTGCACTTTCGTCAGTGTCCTTTAATCCTGCTCTCTTGGAGGCCATTGATCTTGAACTGCTAAGAGGTAGACGAAAACCTGCTAGATTTGGAGACATAGTGACATGCATGGGAAGAAATCTGTCAGCTAAAACCAAAGCAAACTTGAGGAATGACATGCAACATACCTGGGGATTGACTGGCAAGGATTGTGCAATTTTTCCTGGGAGTCTGGGAGACTGGCTGCGAGAACTGCGCAAAAGGCAATCTGGGTTGTCTGGGAGGCTGGCTGGCTACTAGAATTGCACAATGCGCAATCCTGGCTGGTTTACTGGCTGGTGGAATTGCGCAACGTGCAATTTCAGCTACTAATGGTTGAAGTCCCAGTGACTACATTGCCCAATTTTCTGGGCCAGCAGTCACTTTCCCTCAAAATTGCACAATGCAAGACTCGAAGATAGTCACTGGGCAGAAATGCGCATTTTCTAAGAGGAAGACAGGGCCTTCCCTCTCAGGATTGCACAATGCTGTCTTGGTGAGGCAGAGTCCAAGCCAAGGCTACCTAGACCCGTCGACAAGCAACTGAAAGCAAATGTGAATGTGAATGAATGGCAATAATGAGTGTAAGCAGGAGTGAATGATCATGCATGCAAACAATGAATGAAAAATTCAGAAAACGAAACAACATGCATGTGGGTGAAGCGAGTAGTAGAATCAACGACCGTTTGTGCAAAACAGTTTCATGCATGCGACAGGAGTGAGATGTTAACAAAAACTGAAACGATGCTAGTACAAGCTAATATGCACGTAAATGACAACAAGCATTCAGAGAAATCAAGCAAATAGCACTCACACAAGCCAAAACACAAAAAGCGACAGAAATGTTGCAAAAGACAAGTTAAGCCGACTTACCTGAAAATAGTTGAGCTGGATGTGTCGAAGACTCCTGGATGTGCTATGAGATGTCAGAGCTCCAAGATCAATGTGAAGAAATGAGCTCTAAAGCGTCGAATAAATAAGTTTGAGGCTCATGATGCACATGCAACAAATCTAGGAAAAAGCAACACTTGGAGGAAAGATTCTAAATGATCTTTTGCATGTAACCTCCAGCTACTAAAAATAGCTCCCTAAAATCTAGGGATGCTTTTTGCATGTTGCTTTTGCTATTCGGGAAAAAGTAGCCCATGCATGCAAGTCAAATTTTCTCGGTCCCAGGTGGAACCGATCAACTCAATGGCACATGCAACAGCTTGCTCAACTGATGGGAAAATTTGCGCATTTCTGGGAGGGAGTTGGGCTGGATGCCCAAAAGGTTTGCGCAATTTCTGGGCTAAGCAGTGAATTGCTGCCCAAAATTGCGCAAATTTTGGGCTGAACAGCTCGTTGAGAGAAATTGCACAATTTTTCCAATGAAGGGTGACAGGTAGATTTGCGCAATTTTGGAGCCCAGCAAGCTGCCAGACAAGATTGCGCAATTTCTGGAGGGAAGGTTGGTTCCTCTCCAGAATTGCGCAATTTCTTGAGGGAGTTGCTCAGCCTGCAGCTAGACCAAGTCCGAAGAAACAACCTGTGAGGGGGATGCAACAAGCCATGATGCACAGGCTGACAATCTACTAGGAAATCATTGAAGCTTGTATACTTGACAAGGCAAGACATGCTGCTGAGGAAGGTTGGTAGGGAAGCTCCAAAACGAAGCTACGACAAAATTTTGGAGGGTGGTTGTAGCCGCTACAACACATCCCTAAGCTCATATTCGTCAACTCGTGCACCTACCAAGTGTCTCAACTAGAGAGCCTCCTCCCAGTTCATGACACAAGGTGTCTCATCCAACTGCCTAGGGTGAGCCTCCCAAGCCCTGTTTCCTGAATGGAGAGTGTCAAGGGGCAACAAACAAACACTCTGCAACTATAAACAACACCAGAGGAGGATGGGTATGATCAAGTGCCTGCCGAAATGCTCAAGAGTAATCCTACAGACGACCCCCTATTTGTCTCGGATCTGTTGATAACCCCCTTGAAGCCTTGTCTCCACTAAACATGGTTTCCCTAGATGCTCAACAGTGTCCTCATCAATCCTAGGTGGGCCGCATCCAATGGTACACATAGTGCCCCTGTCCATAGTCTCTTGGGAGGCAACGCTCCAAGTGCCCCTTGCGCCGCACCATCTACCACTACATGCCACCCAATATGGCTATACTCCTCAACATGCTACTGTATGCCACAACTTGTCCCGGTACACCACTGGATACTCCCGGCTACGGCTATACCATCCTGTATCGTCTTGTGTCACTGCACCTGTCACTCCCCGCATCTACTCAATGCAATGTGAGGCACTCCCACTCCACAACGCAATCCAACATACTACGACACACCCCCATGCGTTTCCATGCCCATCTATAGACCATTGCTCCAAGCTAGATGCTCTTACGCATCCTTGGATGTGATGGCCTAAAGTTGTGTCCATATGAATCCACCATCGCATCACTGTGCTCTCCGATGAGGAGATCTTCCCTCCAAATCCTCCCTCAAGGACCCAAGAAGTGAATCTCCCTAGGTACCAGTAACAATGCCACCACTGCTCTGCTCCTCCATGTCCTCCATGCCCCATGCAAATGTGAAGAATCCCCAGCTCCATACAAGGCACTGTCTAGTGACCTATCAGTGCCATCTCCTCTGACAAACTCTAGCCAAAGTATGATGATCGTCATGTAATCCCATGCACAACCATTATACCAAGACAACCCAAGGAGTCTGCCCACAAACTAGTTGGCCACTGGTACTGGCCAAAACTCCCCTTGCGAATGTATGTGCTCAACTACTAGGCAATCTGCACCACCACGGTCGCAGTCAACTAGTATATCTGGGGAATGATAGGTAGTCCCACCTGGATCCCAACGCCAGTTTGGGCTCCTGGTATCCCCAATGCACGAAAGCTCTTGCCGAGCTTCATGTCGGTCCACTACCATGTCCATAGCCCACTGCATCTAGTACCAACTCAGAATCCCTCGCCATCCAACCCCAAGAGAGGGATTGAATGTACGAACTCTCATACGTAGGACAAGCCCTCCATCCGGCGAATGTTGCACCCTGCACCGCTCATGTCGCCTCATCTCATCGGCCTAGTCAACACATAAAATATGTCGAAGTGGCTCTGCCTCTCTCTCTCCAAGGTGCAGAGGCAAAGTACTGATGCTACAAGCCCCATCTATGTATGTCTGAAGAGGGATGCTCTGATGCTCTATGGTGCACTCTATTTGGTACCCTTAGGGAATTCAATTGTTCCCCAACACGAGTCAGTTTGGTCGTTGACTCGGCACAACCACTCTCATGCCCTCTAGCTCCTCCTTTTGCTGTAGAATGGCCTCTTGTATTGTGGTGACATTCTCTCTCAATGCTAGAAGGTCGGGCTGGAACTGATGAAACTACCATGGGTATCTATCACCTGCAGGCTCAGTCATAGCTCTGGATACCTCAACAACTATCGACATCTCATCCATGGGTGGCTCCTCCTCAACATATGGCTCCAAGTGTGTAGGCTCTGTCCTCTCCACCAAGGTGTCAATTGGGGCTATCAAAGAGGTCTTGAATAATGGTGACTCCTGCACCACACCGGGTAGATCAATGTGCTCCTCACCATTCTGTGGGCTCTCAACATCATGCTTAACCTCCTCCTCAAGCTCATGATATCTAAATCCAGGTCTCCACCAGCAAAAGCGCCCCCTAGTCTCACCATCTAACTGTCCCTGTCCTGCCTACTCCTTTTTAGTAGATCTAGTGCACATATTCTATCAACTTTCCCCGCGTGATGTAGATGGTTGTACTCCCACGGCTTGTGCACCTCTAGTGTCTTTGCTGTAAGGACAAGGATGGATCTGGTCTGACACCCTCCACTGAACCAACCTCTCATCGTTCCAATGGATTCCACCCCATAATTCCTACATACTGAATCTCCCTTGAGCCATGGGTGGTGTATGGTGTAACCCGTCACTATGCATATATGCCCAAATCTCCCATGATATTACTGGTTACCCACAGTTGGGCTAAGATCATGTTCTGATACCACTATAATGTTCCAAACTTAAAAAAACAGTGATATGCAAAACAAAATCGATTTGTGACACATGAAATTAAAATTATCAACAAATGCTCATTAAAACTCCAGAAGTGAGAACCAGTTGAGCCATTTTATTAACGAAATGGAGTAAGTACAATAATATGTAGAAACGCACCTGGGCTTGCCTGAAGTGCAAGCTTGACTAGACCCAGGTGATAAAACAATAATCTCGAAGCTAGAAATCGCTGCTCCTCTAATACTCTGTGATGTCCCTAGAAACTACTCTGCTAGCTGGAAAGGAATTGCAAGAAACCCCGTCTCCGATGCTCAAAAAATGTTGAAACTGTATATTTGGGATCCTTGTCAAAAACTTAGAAAAACCTAGAAAGGGTTTGGTCTATCTCCAAGCCAAAGTCGAACCCATAAAATGGTGCAAATTCCCCAGCGACTAACAATTCGCCATGTTGAAAGAATGAGGATTTTATACCCGAATATCACCTATAAAATTCTGAAATTTTAACCACAAACTCCTCTCACAAAACCCAGAAAAACCCAAAATTGGTTTGGTCAGATTTTGACCTTCCAAAATCAACCCCCAAAGGCCCTACGCCCTCCAAAACTATTGAAGCACATTGTCTGCCAATACACCAGCAAAATCCCCTTCAAACACTCTGGAAAAGTAGCAATCACCTCCACTAATGCTTTCCTTATCTCTCCCGACAAGGATCAACCTCAATGGCTGAGTCTCCACCTCCCATGTGAGCACAAAATGTTGCCTTTGCGCTAGCCCAGGAAGTGCGAAAGTCACACTGAATGGGAGCACTCTCCTCCAAATCCAAAACTCTCCAAAATGGAAGAAAAACTCATACGCCTCCTCTCTGGAAATTCTCCCAACCAAAACTCCTCCACAAGATGCTACAAACAACCTCAGCCTCCCTCCACTGCGTCCTCCAGAAATACACACCACTTGGAGATGGATGCAACTGCTGGAAACCACAATGAAATCCTCCTATGGAATAATGAAGATAAAACTCTCTAGGATGGCACTTGAAGCTCCCCGAAGAAAGGGTGAGCTCTTCACTTAAAGAACTCATGCTAAATAGCAAGTGACTCGACTAAGCAGCTCGAGCAACCAAAGAGAAATTCGATATGCCAAAGATGAATGAAATGAGAGCTGCCTTCCTTATATAGATTTCATGGAGCACTTTTCCCTCCAATTTTACCTTCATCATGGGCCCTCACTTAACCACCTCCATGCAAACCGAACTAGGGAGTGTGTATTTCCCTAGTGTGGGTGGCCCCCATGGGTAATTTAACCATAACAAAATAACTTCTCCTAGGTCTAATCTCCTAATAAAAATCAAATGGGCCCCAATATCTCCAAAATTGGCCCCAAAATGCAATAATTAGTCTTGTTCCAAATTAATTTAGGAAGGGACATGACAAAATTCTTATCATTGTACTTTGAAATTTCCATTTGAGCAAGTACTTGTCATTTACTTTGAACAATTATTTGTTTAAGCATTGGTCTATAATTGGAATGAATCATTGAATATTGCTCATATATTTACATGCTTGTTCACATATTGAAATAAAATATCTTTGATAAGTGATTTCATTAACTTTAGTCTTCTAGAACCTCACACTTCACTTCGTTAACCTTCCTTAGGGACCACCCCCTTTAGCTTAACTAGGAGAGAACTTTAATGGAGAGAGTTGGGATTAGGTGACAACCCCTTCTTTGAGTTTGCCACTAGGAACACACCTTGTGGGGTTGAGGATTTTTCCCAAACTAACCTAGGTGTGCAAGTGAAGCAACAATAGGTGGTTTTTGTTCCGAAGGGGTTTCCACCTAAAAATATATGTCTACTGTATCTATTTGTTATGCATTGTTGAATGGTGCTTATGATGTTTATATTTATCTGATGCTAATAACAATTAATGCTTTTTGGAATTAAAAATATACTAATTGATAAGAAATATTGATTTATCCCCCTTTTAGTATTTCCAACAAGTCTTTGGATGATTCCCTTTCGGAAGTGTCCAAGCTTAGACTAGTTCATTCATCCATCTACTTGGTTTCATAAGTCTCTTGAAGACACTGCTTCATCATCTTATTGTCAACTCATGTGGCATTTTGATTATTATTGATGTCTCTTAAAGCATTCTTGTGTCACTTCCTTTGAAGCAAATTTAGCATCTATTTCATTTACTTGCAAGCAATCTATTTGGAACTCGTGGAGCTACATTGAGCTAGTTTTCACTTTCACTTTCCCATTGAAAATATTGGTACCATTTACTTGAGCATTACCTCTTATTTTTCAAGCATTGATATCAATACTTTTCTTTGGAAGTAATAAGATTCACTCAAGCATCACATTTAGTCATTTTAGTACTAATTTGCATCTCTAAAACTTACCTCCAAGCATAAGCTTGTTTATATAGACAAAATAGCACAAATTTTTCCTCGAAATTTCTTCCATTTGGTACGGAGTAAGGTAAAGTGCGTGACCTTGCAGTTATGAAGGTGTCTTTGCCCCCTTGTAGGAATGATGACATATATGATTTGTAAGGACTAGGGGAAGGGTATCGTTAACGACGAACTTAGTTCCTCCTCAGCCCCTCTTCCTTGCAAGTGACCCCAATCTTTACCTCTTGGTAAGAACTTGAGAGAAGAATTTCTCACTTTATGATAGACATGTAGATTAAAACTAACCAAGATAATTGCATTCCACATAGATAGGTTGCACATCATCTTAATTTAGTTATCTTGTGAGCATTTTAAGTTTTACTTTCAATATTGTTATCTATTGTACTTGTCATTTTAATGATGAGTTGACTCATTATTTGATGTCATTATCTCTCGTTACTCGAGAATTTCCTTACAAGTACAATTTCCATTTATATTTGCAAGTGATACTTTATTTATTCATCTTGAGCTATCTTTGGTTTTGCATGAATTCTTATCATTGTACTTTAAAATTTCCATTTGAGAAAGTACTTGTCATTTACTTTGAGTAATTATTTGTTTAAGCATTGGTCTATACTTTGAATGAATCATTGGATATTGCTCATATATTTACATGCTTGTTTACATATTGAATCAAATATCTTTGATAAGTGATTCCATTAACTTTAGTCACCTAGAACCTCGCACTTCAGTTCTTTAACCTTCCTTAGGGACCACCCCCCTAGCTTAACTAGGAGAGTGATTTAATGGAGAGAATTAGGATTAGGTGACAACCCCTTCTCTGAGTTTACCACCAGGAGCACACCTTGTGGAGTTGAAGATTTTTCCCACACTAACCTAGGTGTGCAAGTGAGACAGCAATAGGTGGTTTTTGTTCCGAAGGGGTTTCCACCTAAAATTATCTGTGTCTACTATCTCTATTTGTTTTGCATTGTTGAATGGTGTTGATGATGTTTATGTTATTTTGATGCTAATAACAATTAATGCTTTGTGGAATTAAAAATATACTAATTGATAAAAAATATTGATTCATCCCCTTTCTAGTATTTTCAACAAGTCTTTGGATGATTCCCTTTTGGAAGTGTCCTCTAATCCTTTTTTCATTTGCTAGGAGGGACATTTTGGTTCTAGAACTTGATTTGAACACTCCCAAGGTTTGTTTATAACTCAATTATCATGCTTCAAACTTTGTCTATTTCATCTCATAGTATGGTGAATTTGTGATCACTAGTATGATCCTTGCTTTGAAATGTACATGGCATTTCCTTGCTATTTTATTTTCTTTCTTTGTTGGTTGCGACAAGCTTGCTTTATGACAAAATGTTTCCAATCCATATTAGCTTATAATGTTTTCCTTACCACATGAATTACATGGGTTTCTCTTGGGATTTCAAGGAATAAGTACCCAACGATGTCAACCACTAAGTGACTAATACTATATCTATTCCATCAAATGGTACAATACAACACTATTGAAGAATCTAGGGCATCTATGTTATAGTGAGATTCTTCTGACAATGATAACAATTTGTGAAGTACTTTTACTTTTCTTGTTAACACGATCTTCTTCTTATTATTATTATTGTATGTTCTCTAACTTCATCAAGCAGTTACCAAAAACACAAGAGACAAGAACACAGGATGTTGGCTCTCAGCCAGGGCAAAACGTCTCTCTCCTAGAGAGGAAAACCCTCCAAGTTTCTCTTATTGAAGCTTCAATTGAATAATGCCAAACCCTAGACCCTTGACAAGAAGATCCTCCAAGCACAAGTCAAGCCTTTTTCCTTTGATCCGAGATCACTTCCTTTTGCAGCACTTTGTCCTCCTTCTTCTGGCACTCCGTCCTTCTTCTTCCAGCACTTCGTCCTCTTACTATGTTCTGCTTCCGGCAACTGATAGCAGCCCTAGTTATGCCTGTCTTAGAAGAGATATTTCTCTTTGTTCCTTTGTAGACCTTCTCACTTAGGAAGAGGACCTTATACTTTATCCAATCGAGCTCTTTCTTTTTATATATGCAGATCTGATGTGGCAGTAATGTGGCCCTAATTCTTCGCACGTGTGAGAGGATTTCTTCACGAAATGGTCCTTGACTCCTTCTCTTTCCTTCGCTTGAGTAAGAGGCCTAATAGGCACTCTTTCCTAGCCCAACCAATTCTCTTTGTATGACTGCAATAGGAAGGTTGTTATGACAGCAGAGAGAGCCTCGCTTCCTTCACACATGTGACTGTAATAGGCCTTAAGACAGTCCTATAAAACTCAGTTTTCTTCCTTCCTTCTTCGCTGCACTAGAGACACCTTTCTTCGTCCTTCATATACCCTTTACTCGTCTTCTTTCTTCGTTGATTTCAGAGATGAGATGATGGTACTTTTGTGAGGTCGTATGGCCCTTTATATAGGAGTTTGCCTCTCCTATTAGGTCGACTTGAGGTTGACTTGATGACTTAGGGGCAACTTGATCTCTATAATTCAGTTTGTTTCCTTTTATGATGCCAACATAGGGAGGAGACTTGTGACTTTGCTTGGGGGTATTTCTTGGACTCTAATACATAAATATACATGGTGTAGCATGCCCATAAGTGTTATGAAACCAGCTCAAGAAAAGATAGAAAAGATAGATCAACGCCTTAGAATTCAGCCTCTTCGAAGGGGCAACCTCCTTTACATTACATAAATGAACAATTCTTGGATGATTCAAATGACAAAACCTCCTTTCTATATATAGGAGTCTAAGGAGTCACAATATAACCAGCCGACCTAACAATAATAATATAAAGCCACAAAAATAATAATAGAGGGATTCTATGGGGCACAGTAATAACAATATGGGGACAATAGGGGCATAAAAATATTAATAAGGGGTATAACTACAATAGTAATGGGGTAATCACTAGTATTATAGGGACTCAACACACTGTAACCTCAAATCTGACCCATGCAATTCAATATCAAAATATTATAATAGCAATGCTTTAGACTTGATATTTTTCGATAGTCTGCAACAAGTCACTGTTGATGAGAAGTAAGCTTACAAGTGATTGAAAAAATACACTCCAATCATCAATAACGTCCAACAGACCTTAGAAGACCCTCATAGCCTAGACAGGTCAATTAGATAGAGCCCACAACCATGCAAGGGAAATCTATAAAGAATTTTTATGTGTGAATTGAAAAGACTAGCTATTCCAATTAGAGAAGAACTGAAATAAGTGGAGCAACCCAAGAACGCTTGGAATGCTAATACTAGTTAGAAATCCCTAGCTTCCTAGGAAGCCAATTTAGTAACCAATTTCAATGGAAAAATAAAAATATTGCAAAAAGATAAAATGAATGCCAAGAACAATGATTTGAGGACACAGAGAAATAGTTGGTTTGAAGAAATTGTGTTATGTCAAAATTGTTACAAAAAGAAAAACGAAGAAAAAAACAAAGTCATGCTTTAAAGCTGAAAAGGAAAGTCAAATATTAATATTGATTGCAACCAAATTAAGACATTGATTAAATGTTTGGATAACAAAAAAATCATCTTAGAATCCATATATAAGTTAAAATGCATGAAAGGGTCAATGCCACTATAACCTTAAATCTGAACCCTACAATTCAATATCAGACTACTATAATAAGAATGCTTCAAACCTAATATTTTTCGACAGTCTATAATAGGTCACTATTGACGAGAAGTAAGCTTACAAGTGATTGAAAAAATACACTTAAATCATCAATCACATGCTGCATACCTTAGAAGCTCCTCACAACCTAAACAAATCAATCAAATAAAGCCCACAACCATGCAAGAGAAATCTAGAAAGAAATTTTATGTGTCAATCATCACTGTTTCTTCCTAGATTTCTTATTTTTTTGTGTGAATTTAATTATTCAAAGCTGGTGTAATATGAAATTTAATGTGTGAAAACCCTTCCAATTATGATTTTTAGACCCGAGATGTATTTAGTCACCCGTAAGGCTCACGTTAAGTAAATGTAAGATTGAAGTTACAATATATAGATAAAGCATTGATTGTTGTTTCTCATTAACTGCAAAGGCCAATGAATTACCTTGTTTTATAATATAAATTTTAAAATCAGAATTTCGCAGTAACTTTGCAGGTTGTTGCAACCATGCCAAGAGTGTCTACCACATATCGTACAAGGAACAGGAGGAGGCAAGGTGCGATGGGGGGGAGGGGGGGGAGACAATTGCAATCCAGTTCATCATATGAGGATGGGGGGGTGATGTGAATGCTCCGAATGTGCCCAGTAATGTCGTTG
The DNA here is from genome assembly GCA_000404065.3 of Pinus taeda. Classification (NCBI taxonomy): domain Eukaryota; kingdom Viridiplantae; phylum Streptophyta; class Pinopsida; order Pinales; family Pinaceae; genus Pinus; species Pinus taeda. The sequence continues at coordinate 20,838 of APFE030559814.1, forward strand.
AAAAGGACATTGTGGTGGAAGATCATCTTATCCCACCATCAACCACAGTGCAAGGTGCAAGTTCAACAAAGAAAATCAGTGCCATCAAAAGCTGGACAAATCAAGACATTCTAGCTGCAATTGATGACATTGAGTTTAAGGGATATTCAATCTATGCCTCTACAAAAAAACATGGTATTGTTGCCTCTAACATACATTATTGTATAATGGGTTGACTAATACAAAGCATAGAGGGCCTGTTATAGTTATGATTGAAGAGGAGGAGGATGAGGTGGTTGAGTGGTGTAAAGAGATGGCCCAATTGGGACATTGGTGAGAGCTTATACAACTTAAATTCACAGTAGCTCAAATCTGGCAGGGGAGGCCAAACCCCTTCAAATATGGGTTTTCTGGTAAATCGTGGTGGAGTGGGTTTTAAGAAACGCATCCAGACCTTATTCTACATACGATTGAGGGCATTGATAGAGACAAAGCTTTAAATCTATGCCCTACAATTGTGTCCAAGTTCTATAACACTCTTTTTGTTGCATATGAGCAACACTCATATGCCCTAGACCATATATGGGATTGTGATGAAACAAGCTTACAGGCAGGAAGGAATTGTGGTATGCGAGTAATTTCCAAGAGAGGGTGATCTGATATTGATCATAAACTAAACTAAAGTAGAACTGATTATTTTCCAACAATGAATTGGTTGTTAATTTTAAGTGTTGAATGTGGATGACTGGAGGAAAGCAATTGATTCAAGACTTAATCAATAACTTAAGAAACATAATTAAACATGAATTTGTAGCAAAAATAGAGATAGAAGATAACAAACATTGATTACGGAGTTCATCCCTGATGGACTACGTCTTTGGGTCCACTTTCAAGATGGGTATATTCTCTATTAGGATTGGTCGAAAGAGGTATTCTACACAGAAAAAACACCAGGCTGAATGTGCATAAAGGCACTTCTGGTATTTTTCAACAAAAATCTCTCTCTCCTAGATTTCCAACACCTGCCTCGGTTCCCAATTCCGCCTCCAAACAACCAAGATACACTAAAAAAACAACTGCCTCTTTGGCTCAGTGTCTGCATAAAAGTCTCAAAATCACTCTAATTCCCTTTGTTCATGATCAAAAGGCTGAATTTATAACCCCATCAGGTTCATTCGAACTCTCTTTGGGCTAATATTGGCATGTATGGGTTGCATTAAAGGTTTATTGGCCTCGAACTTATCACATTGTGACATTAAGCATTAGTTACATGTTGGGCACATTAAAAATAACATAAAACCAACAAAACAAACCCAAAATTGACTTTGCATATCTCTGAAGCCGCTAACAGTCAACTGACAGTGCAAAAAACCTAGATTTCTAGCAAGTGACCAACATGGTCTAACCATAAGCCGCCACCTGCGCAGTCACCCGCCGACAATTCCGTTTAACAATGTGGCCAACTGTCCATGTGACAGATCTTTTCCTGACGATTATGGTCTTCCAAACTGCATTCCCTCCCGACTGTTCATTCTGCTTGGTGGTCTTCCTTATCCGCATGGTTGTGGTCTTCTAACTGTTCACATGGTCGATAGTTCCGCTGCGGCTTCTACGTGGTTAACTGTGTATTGTATTTGTATTGATTTTTAATATATAGTCTGAAATGGGTTTTTGGAATGGTTTGGTATTGCACCATGTTTTAATATTGAGCCTTAGGACTTTATCTTTAGTGCTTAGGTTAGGACTTTAGCTTAAGGTTCAGTTAGGACCATTAATTTTCATAAAGACCTTACCACCTTAGCTAGGTTTTTGCACCACAGAGAAAACCCATTACAAACAACTTGTCACATTATGAAATTTAATCATCAAACACCATGACGATAATCTGGACCATGAAGAAATGAAGAACACTGGTGAAATTGACGAAGCTGAAGCTGACTTGAACTCTCTGGATACACTATATTGACAAGATCCTCCTGGATCAATCCTCTCCACTCGAAATCTTTTGGACCACAAAAGTTTGATTTAAGAAGATATTAAGTGAGGGTACAACTCCCTCACTCTTTCAATCTCCATCTACCTTTCCTTGCTTGGATTCATGCACTTGAGTCCCACTTGAATATATTCAACATCTTCACACCTTGAAGAACAAATCTTCCCGTCCAAGATGGCATCTTCCTACAACTCATCCATATACTCAGGTGCCAAATCATCAATAGTAGGAATTTGTGTATCTTCCTCGGGATCCATGATCATCGGAGGTTCGTACAACTTTATATTTTCTACATTTACAACTGAGTAAATACACATGTAAGGAGGTAAATCTAATCGAAATGCATTATTTCCAATCTTCTCAACAATCTTGAAAAGACCATACCTGATGGGTTTCAATTTTTTATCTTCACCTTTCAACCTATCTTTACTGATATACAACCATACCTAATCGTCAACCTGAAAATGATGGTTGACTCGATGCTTATCATGGTGCATTTTGTACTTGGCCTAACTCTTCTCTAATTGATCCTGCACTGCTTCATGTATCTGTTGTATCTGTTGAATGAACATAACTAATTTGTTTTCATCATCATGTTCACCCACTTTATCCTCTTCACTAAACATGAAATTCAGCGGTGACTTTGGTTGATACCGAAAACATGTTTCAAATGGTGATCAATTAGTCAAAGAATGTAAGGCTCGATTGTAAGCATGTTGCACTTAAGGTAAAGATTCATCCCACGACTTAGGATGTTTAGTGCAGTAACATCAAAGAATATGTATGACTCTCCTGTTCACCACTTCTATTTGTTTGTCGGTCCGTGAATGAAAGTTGTGCTCTTCTTCAGCTTTGTGTCCACGAGTCCCCATAAACTGGACCAAAACTCTCCTACAAAACGAGTGTGTTGATCAGAAATAATGGAAGTAGGTAACCCAAAATGAACCCATACATGTTCGAAGAACATCTTTGCAGTATGTTCAGCTGTCACTTACTTTTTGCACAAAACAAGAATGCACATCTTGCTGAATCTATCAACCACGCAATACATGTAATCATGCCCACTCATGGACATAGGAAGTCCTCCAACAAAATCCATGGAAATGTTGTACCATGGTCGCAAAGGAACTGGAAGTGGCATGTACAAATCGATCTTTCGATTACTTGTCTTGCGGGTCAAACACATCACACATTCTTTAATGTACTTAACAATTTTTCCATACATGTGATGAGAGTAACAATACCTTTGAATTTGTGACATTGTTTTGCTTACTCTAAAATGTCTTGAAATGTGAGAAGAATGTGCTTCCCGAATAACATGCGCTCTTGCTATCTATGGTATGCACAACTTACCTAGATGATATAACAACCTGTCATGAATATGATAATTTACTTCTTCCACCTGAGAACCCTCAGTTAGTGATTCATAAATATCTTTGAAATCAATATCCGTACTATATTATTCTATATAACTTTCATGTTTTAAAGAACTATTCTGCAACACTATTGAAGCATTCAAAGAAGGTCTAGACAACATATCAACTACTTTGTTTGTGACGCCTTTCTTGTACTTAATTACTAAGTGAAATTGTTGAAGAAATACCATCCATTTATAATGATGAGATTGTTGCAACTTAGTTTGAGACTGAAGGTACTGAAGCGACTGATGATCCGTGTGAATCATTGTTTCCTTACCATTAAATAATGTTTCCATTTCTTAACACTTTCAACTAATGAAAACAGTTCTTTATCGTACGTCTGATAATTCATTACTGCCTTAGGAAAAGTTTCAGAATGAAAACAATTTGGTTTCCATTTTTGAAGTAAGACTGCACCCATTGCATAACCACTAGCATTTGTTTCAATTTCGAATGGTTGTTGAAGATATGGTAAATCTAAGATTGGTGTCGTGACAAATTTCTACTTAAGTGTATCAAAATATTTTTGTTGTTTTCCTCCCCACTGAAAGGGAACTTTAGAACCTGTTAAAGCATGTAACGGTGATGCAATAAAAGAAAACTGAGCAATCAGTTTCCTCCAATACTGAATTGCACCTTTGAAACTTCTAACTTCACTCACATCTTGTGTTCTTGGCCACTTAACAATCACATCGATTTTAGTTGGATCTATTTTCAAACTTCCACCTCCAATTATGTAACCAAGATAATTTAGTGAATTTTTCCCAAACTCACATTTGGAAAGTTTAAGGTACAATTTTTCCTTGTGCAACACTTCAAACACATGCTTAACATGCCTACCATGCTCTTCCATACTTGAACTGAAAATGAGAATATCATCTAAGTAGATTATGAAAAATTTACCAATGTATGGGCAGAATACATCATTCATAACCCACATGAAAGTTTATGGAGCATTACACAAACCAAAAGGCATTAATAACCATTCAAATAGTCCCTACCTAGTTTTGAATGTAGTTTTCCAGATTTCATTTTCTGCAATGCGAATTAGATTATACCCACTTCTTAAATCTAAATTAGTGAAATAAACAACATTTTTCAGTTGATCAAGTAAAGGAAGAGGATACCTATTTTTTATTGTGATTTTGTTTAAGGCCCTAAAGTCAACACACATTCTCCATGTCCTGTCTTTCTTAGGAACCAAAATTATAGGTGAGCCACATGGAGATGAACTGGGTCGGATGAAACTTTTTTCAATCGATTCTTTGATTTGTTTCTTTATTTATTCGTTCTCTATAACTAACATGAAATACATACCAATATTAGGAAGAGCAGCATCAAACATCAATTGTATCTCATGTTGTATTTCTCGTTTAGTAGGAAGATGTTTTGGTTCTTTAAATAGACTTGGAAAAGATTCTACCACTTTAACCAAAATATCTTTAAATTGAGACCCACAACCTGAAAAAGCATCATGTAGATCCTTATGTTGTTATTTTACAACCATGAGTACAAATTTATTACTTAAACTTATTAATCACTTCATCTGATTAACTGAAACTAAATCCAAGTGTGATTTGAGTTTATGTGCCCTAACAATATATTCATTCCCATCTATATTAAGGTGATATTTATACTCTTTCCTATGAAACATTGCATCATGATCATAGAGATAAAGACTTCCTAGCACTACTCCACATATGTATGCTGGAATCACATCTAAATTCACTTCATCAATGTAATTAGTTGTAATGGAAAATTCTAACCTACACTACTTTGTGACATTAATCTGAGTTTGTTTATTTAGCTAACCCAATGGGTATGGTCTTGGATTATTTTGTGTCTCCAAACCCATTTTCTTAACTAAATCTTCAAATATTAAATTTTCCTGTGATCCACTGTCAAATAATGTATCTATTTTCTTGTGCTTGGAAGTTATCCTTATATGAAATAATTCAACCCTTTTATCCTCATTTAGATGATTTATGTTTGAGGAAGGTGCAGAAGTACTAGAACTTGAACCAGTGTCAGAAGTTTTACCTGTCGAAACCATTGCGATTATTTTACCTTCATCACCTGAGTTGGAGCCTAAATCTTGTCGGATTGCTGCATTAGCCTTCTTTTCACCTTTCTTCTTCTGGAACTTCTTTGGTATGAGTTCTGGGTGAAGTTTCCAACATTTGGATCATCATGTTCAATCCTTTGGCAACGAGTACAAGTAGGTCTTTCACTTTCCTTCTGAGAAGTCATTGATCTCTTTCCCTTCAAATTGCTTTTCCTCTTGTTGCCTTTGGAATCCTTGATTTCCAACTTCTTGGATGTTTTCGGTGAAAACTTGAAAGGTCTACCACTGATTCGATATGTATGGCTTGAACACACACTTCATCAAAGTCAGCAGGATAAACATCAATAACGTATGTTGTAATGAATGTAAATTGCCAGAGCGTACTTTAATACAGTTTCACGTGTGTTAGCGCTTGAAATTTCACCTCATGCTGAGATAGGTAAACCTCAAGGCTACATCAAACCATTTAGCCTCGTAGCTAGCCCTACGGGGCAGGAGAAGGCTCTCTCCGGTCTATCTCGTAAAATCTCCAATAGATGAGAAGACCAATAAGGTAACACTGATATTAGGCTAGTAAACTGATCAGAAAGATTGATTTTGGGGTTTTTGGGTTTTTGGTGGCAAATTGAGGGGATGGCAATTTTGGGTGCAGGGATTGGACAGAGTTTCTGCAGGGGGTTCTTTGGGGCAAGGTAGGAGACAGTATTGATGCCTTTGATTGAGGTGGATGATTAGGAATGATAGGTGAGGAGTTAAGGAGAGCAAACAATAACTTTGAATTATCCTTAAACAGTAGAAAAAATTGAAATTAAACAAACTTAAAAACAGAGCATGACAGTCATGAATTCTTACTTTAACACTTCGTTTGCTTAATGTACAGAAGGAAAAGAAAGGAAATGATTCACATAACACACTTACAGGTACATAGAGAAACACACCATCAATACATGTAACCACAAGAATCCAAAAAAGGACTGCAAAACCCTGGTCTTCCTTAGCCAAAAATTGCAGAGATACAGTGAAATAATACAATGATAGCTTCTCCCTCAAGAGTCCAACCTTCCAACCCCTGAAAATGATTAAGAAAATACATAATATAGGCAAGCCAATCTCTTCCTTGCCTCTAGGGGTCGAGCTCATCCTTCTAGGAGCTGTTTCAACCACTTCTAAACTTAGCACTAAAATCTAGGCAATCAAAACAACTTGCCTCTATAAACTAGGAAACCAATCCATTCATTAAATGTTTGTTATTTCATGCATGAATCTTCTAGAAGAGGTAAATGAGTGTCATGGTAACATAAAAATACATTAATTACATCAAAGAGGGTGAAAAATCCCATCTCAAGTCAAAACTGGTAAAAGCTGGGCGAATTCCTGAGCTGTAGATGAATTTCCTGTGAAAACTGCCCAACATGTCGCGCGCCTCTGCCTGACATGTCGCGCGCCTTTGGAGCCATGTTTTGGGCACTTGCAGGTGGCCAAATTGGGCAAGAGTAGGCTTTTTGGAAAGGTCTGTGAGTCTACTTTCCAATCCAACTGGAATTTTTGGATTTGGAGTTCATTTTCCCTGTAAAAAATCAATTCTCCCAAGACAGCTTTCTACAGTTCAAAAAGGTGGCAGAAAGTCAAATTTTGCATGTTTTTTGACTTTTTGGAGGCCCAAAACTTCACAAAATCTCAAGTCCATCCATGTGCATATGTAACTTTGCATGACAAATCTAGAAATGCTAAGTTTTTGTCAAATGGAGTTGCCGGGATGACGCGTCTCACCGGGGGTGAGACGCGTTAATGAGCAAAAACCTGTAAATTGCCAAAAAATACCAAAAGTGACCCAAAATGCTCAAAATTTTTTGGGATTTGTGCTGTGGCTGAGCTATTTAGTGCTATGCTCCTTCAAGGAAGCCTCGGCCAAGATACGGAGGGGATCGGGCCTTTTTCTCCGTTTTAGTGCCTTTGCCAATCACCTTTGAAACATCTTCATTTTGGCCTTGCACACGTGCATCTGCGCCCAATAATGATTTTTCATGTTCTTTCTCTTGGTTGGCCTTAGCCAACAACCTCTCCAAATGTGCATTTGCCCGGATGAGCATGGACTCTCGGTCAGCGGGCAATGGGTCACCGGGTCTTCTTCGATTCAAGATTCGGTCACTATGAATCCTCCATAGCTCATCAAGTGCTTTCTCCTCCTCTAACTATTTGTTGCGCTGCTCCAGGTAAGTGATGGTCCATTGGGCACCCTCAAATCTCCTCTGTAAGGCATCATTTTCAGCTCTGAGATGCTGAATGATCTCCTTTGCCTCTCGGCTAGGAGAACTGGCCTCATTAAAAATTTACATACATCCATATAGAGTGTTTTTCCTTGCACAATTTGATCATTACAAACACATTCATGACGTTTCCCAACTAACCAGTAGCCATTCACAAGTTTAAAGAGCCTACCTCAAACAATTTGATGAAGTAAAGGAGCTTGAGAAATTCTAAAATGAGCTGGGGAAAACTAGCTTGACATGTCGCGCAGCATGCCCAACATGTCGCGCACCTCCCAACATGTCGCGCCCGTTGCGAAAATTCCACTATGTGAGACCCTCTGACATGTCGCGCACCTCCCAACAAGTCGCGCACCTATCCTGACATGTTGCGCTTTTTAAGGAGGCTTTTGAAGGAATTCCCGGTGTCGGAATCAGGTGTAGGATAGCTCGTTGGAAAGGTATTTGAGTCTAATTTCCAACCCAACTTAAATTTTTCAATTTGGAGTTGATTTGAGCTGTCAAAAATCAAATCTCCCAAGACTGGTCAAAAAGTGCCAAATGAGGCTGCCTCAAGGAAGAGTGCTGTTGCAGTCAACTTTTAAATGCCTTCCTCAACCCCAAATTGAGCTCATGATAGCTCATTGGAAATATCTTTATGTCTAGTTATCATTTTACCCATCAAGAAAATCATTTGGCCAACCAAGCTAGGAGAAAACTTTATTTTCCGAAGGTCATTTCAGAGGTGCCCTTGATTCTCCTGAGGCAACTTTATTCTTTGACATTTCTCTCAAACCATGACACCTGTGCAAAAAATGAAGGAGGATTTTCTTCTTTGGCATGTTTTAGACAAAAACCTCTCTCAGTTTTCCAAATTCATCTCTGACTGCTTTGAAACATCATTTGCGTGAAACTTGCCCCGATGTGTGAAACAAGGAATTTGGTCGAAATGAAGCGAAATGAAGGGGATAGGGGGCTTCTAAATTCTTGGGGAAATTTTTGGGAGTGGGGAGGAATGTTAGGAAGCAGGGGAAAGTGGAATCGCAGAGATTGAGTGAGGGAAAGGGGTCCAAAAGGGCAAATCACAGGCCAAACGTAGAAAATTGCCAGGTTGTAGCTAAAAACTAGGGTTTGTGCAAAAAAGAGGAATTTGGGGAATCTGAGTGTTGGGAAGTGTATGATATGGTACTTTAAGGATAGGGGAAGGTGTATGAACATCAGGAAACAAGTTTT
>APFE030559827.1:11876-24057 GCA_000404065.3 Pinus taeda
CTGTCCATGAACTGAGAGTTTGATTCCAAGGGAATTTCTTCTATCATTTTCCTCTTAGGATAGCCTCTACCAATTTCTAGGTTAGTTTCAACCAGTTCTCCTTCTCCTAATTTAAGCCTTGACCTAGTTAGCATTCACAAACAGTTCAGCACAAGCTTGTCTAACCTTAGCAACCTAAAGCTCTGATACCACTTGATCTGATAATGAGATCTAAGACAACAATAAGGTATTACAGAATTATGTGCCTGGATTAGTCTATTTCATTTATGCAATGGATCGATAAGATTGTGAAATGCACAGACAATGAAGTAGTAAACAGAACATAATAGACAACACATAACACAGTAATGAGGAGCTCACCCAATACTCCTTGGCTACATCTCCTGGTCCAGCCTTCAGTGGTGGCCTCTCTATTATGTCTTCAAGCATAGTTCTTTTTACAACAGTGAGCTCTATTTGAGCCTTACACACAACAGAATACAATAACAAGAGCTTACTTGAACCTCTCAAGTTCTCTATGAGTACACAGACTCCCTTAATTCTCTCTGTCTCTGTGCTAACTCCGTCTCAGCATTTGCCTACAATACTGCTTCTCTACTACACTCTTTGTCTGTGGTTTTAAAGCCAACGCTACCTATTCATTTCGGTTCCTGTCTCCCGGTCTCCCTGGCCTCTGCACGCTTTGAATCCATTTTCCAACATTATACCATCATTGCTTAATGCATGGAGAGGAGGTGGCCACCCATTCTGAAACGTAAGAGTGTCGTGGGCTTCTACAACTCCTGAAATGGCCACGCTTCATTTTCAAAGTGAAAATGTATTTTCACAGAGAAATTCCGCCAAAACTCAATATCTCGGACCTTAAAAGTCCTTAACTATGATTCATTCCTCTATCGGGTCTGCCCACAAGTCGCTATCGCATATCAGAAGGCTCCGTCCCTTTGTGTTTTGGAAATACAACGAATATACATTAAAAATGGCTCTGTTACGGGACTTCAAATTATATCAAATTTCCTTTATAATGCTATCAGGTCCAGCTATCACATGGTGTATTGATATCGGCCCCTCTGCATAGTTCCGATGCGAAGCGGCGATGCGATATATCGCAATCGCTCATCGCAATAACCATTTCACCATTGTAAGCACTTTTGCAATCCCCTAATAGTGATTTGTCAATGTAATATGGATCATCGATCTGTGCGCTTGATCGATGGTGCAGATTAAGTCTTCCAATCATCGTCGCATGCCTTATGTGGATCCCACCGATTCTGCCGAATGTCATCGTCAATTGTGATTTGCCGATCGGATCTGGACCATTGATTGGCTAGATCCGATGGCTCTGATTCAACGTTGCCTTAAAACTAGCTATACTTTATTTTCTCTGTTTTCACGGGTTTTGTGCCTCCCGATAATGTTTCTCTGCCCTGCTAAGGGTGTTTCCTCTGCGATAACTTTGATATTTTTATAAGATTTTTTATCTTTGGCACGATTTTTAAAGGATTTATGAAGACTTAGAGGGCATTCTCGGATCCATTTGGATCAAGAAATAACATGTACACTGATTCAATCCATATAGTGAAAATATCTTTATCTCCCCTTCCATATTTATATTATATTAATATTATATTTTTATCTCCATCTTTATCTCTCTATCTCACCCCCAAAAATATATATTCTCTCCATCTCTCCCTTGTCACTCCCTCCCTCTCTCTCCACTTTTCTTTCTCTATGTCTTTCTTCTTCCCTCCATTTCTCCCCTTCCAAATCCATCCCTTTATCCCACCCTCTCCTCCTCTCTCTTGCCCTTCTTCTTTGAACATTTCTCTCCCACCTCCTTATCTTCTGATCTGAATTTCATTCTTGAGTGATCTCAGTTAAATAATTATTGAATGAAGGTATTATAAACTCATGTGCTGGTGTGTGTCTATGTTATCTTAGGCAACGGATCGATCAGATTGCAAAATACATAGACACTGGAAAATGGAAAATAGTAAGAGAAACACAGTAAGCAAATGCAAGAACACAACAATTAATAAGGAGTTCACCCTATCCTCCATGGCTATGTCTTCGGTCCAGATTTCAGTGGTGGTCTTCTTTTATTATGTCTTTCATACAGATATTACAATGAAGAGCTTAATTTGAGTCTCCTGAAACAGATAATGCCTAGTAGGGTGGTTCTTGGATCCCCCAAACCACTAGAGTACACAAACTCTTATCCTTACTAGATCTTGACCTCTCTGGTCTTTAATGGAAGTAGCCCAATGTGGTGCTCAATTCCCAACAGATCCTCTCATGGATTGCTTGAAGCTCTCAAGCTTTTTGTCTGCTCGATGCTGCCTTAGGCCAACACGGCTCTCTATTTTTTGCTTCTTGCTTCACTATATTTTTTTTGCCATTGTCCAGAGGTCTTCCTGATCACTTTGTATTCATAAATTCGAAGTCTTTCTTGTCTTAATACAGTCATGGCACTTTGATAATCTTCATGGATCCAATCCAAATCATCTCCGCCCCCATCTCTCTCTCTCTCTCTCTCTACCCTCCAATCCTGTCACTTTATCCCTCCCTCTCTCCTTCTTTCTATCCCCCCTCCATATTTGAGTCCCCTCTCTCTCTCTTAGCCTTATCTCCCTCTCTCATTCCTCTCCTTCTCTCTCTCTCTTCATTCCTCATCTCCCTTCTAATTTAGTTTATCTCCTCGAGTGTAAGAAATCAAATAGGATTAGAAATCACCATCTACACTAGAATCAATGCATCTAATCTAAGAAATCTTTTTCCCTCTCCCCCCACCATTTATATCTATATTTCCATCCATCGCTCCTTCTTTGTCTCTCTATCTCACCCCTCCCAAATGCACATGCTCTCTCTCTGTCTCTCTCTCCCTCCATGTCTATCTATATCTCCCTTTCTTTATCTCTCTCTTCATCCCTCTCTTCACCTTCTATCTGTATCTCTATCTCCCTCTGTCTCTCTTTTGTATTTCTATATCATCCCCAAAACATACACAATATTTCTCCATATATATATATATATATATATCTCCCTCCCTCTTCCTCTCCTTATCTCTCACTCTTCCCCTTCTCTCCCTCTCTCGCCCTTTTTATCTCTCTTCCCTCCTGATATCCTCTCTGTCTCTCTCCATCTCCCTTATCACTCCCCCTCTCTCTGTCTACCTTTCTCTCGTTGTGTCTTTCTTCTTACCTCTCACTCTCTCCCTTCCTCTCTCCCTTTTTCTCTCACGTCCTCACTCTCTTCCTTCCTCTCTCTCCCTTTCTCTCCCACCTCCCTCGGTCTCTCTCCCTCATCTCTCTCTCTCTCTCTCTCTCTCTCTCACTCACTCACTCATTATCTCCATCCCTTTCTCCTCTCTCCTTCTCCCCCCTCCACCCCCTTTCTCTTCATCTATCCTTCTTTGTCTCTCTATATCACCCCCAAACATACAGACTCTCTCTACATCTCTCTCTTGTCACTCCCTCTCTCTCTCTCTCCACTTTTCTCTCTCTGTCTTTCTTCTTCCCTCCTCTCTCCTTCCAACTCCATCTCTCTATCCTTCCCTCTCTCCTCCCCTCTCTCAAATCTTCTCTCTCGTCATTCCTCTCTCTCCCTTTCTCTCAATCCCTCTATCTCTCCACCTATATCACTCTATGTCTTTGTTCTACTCTCCCATATATATCTAGAGTAAATATATATCATAATATTAATATAATTATAATTTAAATTATATCTGTATGAATTTAAAAGTTATTAAGTTTAATTAATATTAATTATAATATTTTAATATTAAATTATATTAGTATTTAATGATTTTTTTACATGAATAATAACAAAATTTATAATAAAACTACATTAAATGAATATTTTAATATTACGTAATATTTATGTTTATAGATATTTTAATATATCCATAGGATATGGTTTTCCTTTTAAAGATTTATTTTACAAATAATTCATGAAAAGAAATATTAAAAGATTTTGGATTCTTTGTGTTGAATTAACCTTTTTACTCTGATTTAAGAAATGGTAGAAGCTTTAGTAAACATTAAAGATGTTTAAAATTTTATCTAATTTGGGATTTTAAGGTAGTAAATTTTTTTTATGAAAAGTAAATTTATGATCCATTCAAATTCAATATATATGATAAAAAATGAGCTATTAAACACATGAAATAATTGTATTGTAATTTTTTTTAATCTATATTGTCATTTTCATTTTTGTTTAGAGCCGAGATTAATATTTTCTATTTATTGGATGGATCGACGTAAACATTATTTATACTGTTATTTTCTTGGGTTGCGTTGTGTGTCTCTGAATACTTGGCAATAAGTTGAGAACAAAAGCGCTCTGAAACCTGGTAGGCTTCTTATCTGGCTCAGCAAATAGGGACCTCCGTTTACATTGAACGAAGTTTATGACCTTATGACCTCTTTCTTTTAATTATTTTAATTTATTATTGAACGATGAAAGTGACATGGGCGCAGCAATTTCCGCGTTGAGGACCCATGACCTATGGTTTGGTGTGGAACTTCTTGTATTCAAGATATCGTGGATGACAACCTCGCTCAGCAAACAGGGACCTGACCTTATCACCTCTTTCTTTTAATTTTTTTAATTTATTATTGTACAATGAAAGTGACATGACATGGGAGCAGCAATTTCAGCGTTGAGGACCATGACCCATGGTTTGGTGTGGATCTTCTTGTAGTCAAGATATCGTGGATGACAACCTCGCTCAGCAAACAGGGACCTTCGTTTACATTGTACAATGAACGAAATTTATGATTTTATCACCTGTTTTTTTTAATTTTTTTAATTTATTATTGTACAATGAAAGTGACATGGGCTTAGCAATTTCTGATTTCAGGATGGAAATTCCTATTTCCAACTTCATAGAAAAGTAAATGCTCTCTGACATGCAAGGCAAATAACTTTAACCGTGTGAGTGATAGTTCTGAGTTCAGGATGGAAATTCCTATTTCCAACTTCATAGAAAAGTAAATGCTCTCTGATATGCAAGGCAAATAACTTTAACCCTGTGAGTGATAGCAAGCGATTGAGATAGTAGCCTAGAGTAGTAGCGTGGAGAGAGGGCTAAAGCTATTTGCCTTGCATGTCAGGGAGCCAATCAAAATAGCAGCCTGGAAAAAAAGGACTAAAATTATTTACTTTACATGTCAAGCAACATTTACTTTTCTATAAGATTGGAAATAAAAATCATCAAAACCGACTATAGTTTAATGTGTATCTTCTTATAGTCAAGATATCGTCCATGACAACCTCGCTCAGCAAACAGGGACCTCCGTTTACATTGTACAACGAACTAAATTTATGACCTTATCACCTCTTTCTTTTAATTTTTTTAATTTATTATTGTACAACGAAAGTGACATGGGCGCAGCCGTTTCCGCGTTGAGGACCCATGACCTATGGTTTGGTCGTGGATGACAACCGGCATGGTTTTGACATAAAGATGCTTCGTAATCTACACACAGCGTTCTTCCCGAGAAATTCTTTCCTGAGTGTTATAAGTCGATTATTGTCTCTTCTTAAGTATTATTTTCTCAGAAAGTGGAAGGAAAAAATGTGAAGGAAAGTATTATTTTAATGAAAATTTAATGCATTAAACATCTCACCACCCATCACGTTTACTGACGGATCCAATAGAGATCACATATTTCAAAGGTGGAGAGATTGAGTAGAGATCACATATTTCAAAAGTGGATTCTTTTTTGTCCCATTGACATAAAGATGAGCACTAATATTTTATTAAGTATTGTGATGCGACTATTATTTGTGAGATGAGACTGGGATGTTTTTTATTTTTATTTTTTAAAAGGTTAAATTTTTATTATATTATATATATATATTTATTACTTGATTTGGTTGTTCTATTCAAATAATATATTGATTAAGGTTAAATTTAGTTAAGTATTAAAATTAAATAAGGTAAACTTACTTATCAATAATGCTTTTTTAAATGGATTTAACAAATTTTTTAATGTTTAATTATCTTATCTAAGATATTTTATTTTTTAAACTAATGGTGGCATGTCAATGTTTTTAGCATAAATGAATATTATGCATATAGGGTTTAGTATAAATGAATATTATGCATATAGGATAATGACGGAGCATAAATATATTTATTTAACTTTACAACTTATGTTATGTGAGCCCTTTATTGTCATGGTATAGTTTTTGGTCAAGGATGGGTGTCAAGTGATAACAATAGATGCATAGAAAATGTGAGTTGTTTTGCAAGAAGCAAAGAAGCTGAATTGTGAAATTCTTTTCACTAAAATTGTAATATGTATTTAGGTTAATTTGAGTAAAAGTGTTTATACTAAAATGATTATCTAAATTGCAAAGGCAATCAAAATGTATATTAATTTTTTATTTGTAAAGTTTATCTTAACAATGATTAGTTGTATTTAGAAAAAAATAAAAATACACTTATTTGTAGAAAGATTGGAAATAAAAAGGCCCAATCCAATTTTGTAAAATATGAGGAAAACTAGTTGTATTTAAAAAAAATAAAACTTAAAACTCTTGGTAGAAGATTTGAAATATAAAATATCCCAATCAAATTTTGTAAAATGTGAGAAAAACATTCAATTCGAGTATCTTTCGTAGATGTTAAAAAATACCATTGATTTTACAGATCCTCTAGAAGTTAATTGTATAATTGTTTATTACAAATAGAAAGTGAAGATGCATGAGAAACAATAATAAAAATTAAAGAGAATATGCACCATATTATCTATTCAAAATAAAATAAATGAAATATTTATTTAATAAAAAGTCAAAGCTTTAAATATAATAACTCTATTATTTTAAACCATGGCAACTCTATTATTTTATTCCAATTTTTTCTAAATGCTCTCAAATTGAAGAATTCAAATAAATTCGTTCCCATCGAACAATTGTTTGCACCATAGATGGAAAGGAAAACGAGTTCACTCGGCCTAGGTTGAACTCGTTTTCCTTTCCATCTCTGTCTCTCAAAATATTTATTTTCTTAATCTTGATTGTTTTGAGAAAGTGGAAAGGAAAACTACAAGGGAAGTGGTTGGAATTTCGTTTCAATGAAGACATAGTGCAATTAGCATTCTCACCCAGGCTTTATATTTAGCACACCGCGACCACGTTTAGTGGATCCCGCTTGGATTGAGTAGACACCACATATTTCAAAAGTTGGATTCTTTTGGTTTCCGAAACCCTTTTTTCGGAGAACAACTCCCTTGGATTGACATAAAGTTGAAAACAACTGTTTTAAAAAGTATTTTGATGGGACACTTATTTGTAGGATGAGACTTAATGTTTTTGGGATTTTAAGTGGTAAAACTTCAATTTGAAATTAGCAAAAGAATATATACACATTAATTTTTTTTTACTTTGGCATGTGTAAGGGTTTGTTTGTATTTAACTAAATTTAAAATATAATTTTTTTAATAAATATATTATTTTTTTTATAAATTTTTTTTAAACCTCACCAAACTTCTATTTTTATTTTTTTTATGTATAAAAATAAGTTAATATTAATATGTAAAGGTATTTAGTAAAGTAAAAAATATTCTTATAAATCATTAAAAAATCATTTTAAGTGATATATTTTTTTCTTAATAATTATTTTTACTATCTATTATATTTTATTTATTATATTTGAAAGATAAAGTAATGTTTCTACTTTAATAATTATATTATTAAATTCTAATTAAATATTAAATCACTAACATGTAAATTATTATATTTGAAAAATAAAGTAATGTTTCTACTCTAGTAATTATATGATTAAATTCCAATTAAATATTAAATCACTAACATGTAAATGGATAGTTACAACTAAATTAAGGTAAACACACTTGTTCATCAATATTATTCATTTTAAATAATTAAGTTAAATTCATAATTCAAAAAGTTTTATATTATCTTCAAATTTTTAATGTTTAAGCTTCTTCATCATACTTAAAATATTTCATTTTTTTTTAAACTACCATGAAAAGCTTTTTATTAATAAAAAAAGAGGTACAACACACATACACATTATCAATACAAACACTATCATAAAAATAAGAACCATTTACACCTTAAAGGACAACATTACGGAGCTAAAATTAGACCATTATTATTTTCAGTTGACCACGCCACCAAAAGCCCGTCATTGGCCAGGGCAAGTATAAACACAACAAGAAATAACAACAAGTATGTGCCAAATCCGACAGTGGTCAAGCCAACTACTGAGGTCACAAAGACCTGAAGAAGAATTACCAGATACAAGAGCAACAACAAACTACTAGCAAAACAAAAAGAGCCAATAACTAAACAACCCATGAGTGCATGCCACAATTTCCAGAATATCCATTAAGCCGACAGAAAGGGAAAGATCCAAAAGTGGCCATGATACCCTCCCAATCAGGATATCCTTCATGCCATGATCAAAACGTGCAATGAGAAAGTACCAAGATTGAGCCATCACACCAAAGAGAGTCATCATCTAGAGACTTTGCGACTAAAACTCCAAAAGGAGGCCAACGAGTGTCAGCACTTTGTGCCATGCAAACCAAATGAAAGGTCCACCTAAAAGGAAACATCCCCTAACATGGTAGAACATGTTGCTCCGTAGCACCCTGGCCACTGCAGATGCAATTCATATCATAGAGCCAAACTCCTGAGATAAACCAACTTCACCCACACTCCACAAAACCACAAATTATAGTGACACCACCCAAGCCAAGGAGAAGGAAGGCAAGCATACAACCTCACCTCCTTTCCCACAAGTTAGGTACCCTCACCACCTGATGCGGGAGCAACCAGCACCAAAGCAAGCGAACCCAAGCCATGGAAGAAAAACAGAATTAAAGCCAATTTAAAGTAGAAAAATATATTTAAAGAGGATAAAGCAGATTTAAAGTGTGCATGCATGAAGCTTTTGTGGAGAAAATCAGGAGAGGATATGATTGATCCTTCCTAAAATTCTTATATAAATGTAATGTGATACGATGTGATATATCTGTTCTGGGAGGTAATTTGTGAGTGGCAAGATGTAGCTGAGTGTGAGCTCGTTTTTAAGGCTGAAATGCCTTAATTTTGTAACTGTTCCGTAAATATATAAAAGTATGTTCAGTGTTAGTTATATAAGCCTGCGTGTGTGTGTTTTGTAATTGAGTATTGTGAACTTATTAATTGTCCGTTTAACTGTTATATCGTTTAACTGTTATATATGATTGTCCGTTGTAAGGTTTCGGAGAGAATCAGGCATCGATCAGAGTCTCATAAAACAACTGTGCAGATTAGGCCGACTAAAGGAATTGAATGGGTTATGGCTTGTGTGGAAAACGTTGATTTCTCAGTTATCATAAATGGAATTCCATCTTCCTTCTTCAAAGCTAAGAGGGGGCTTCGCCAGGGATGCCCTCTCTCCCCATTGCTGTTCATTTTAGTCATGAATACACTTAGCTTGCGGATTAATAGGGCGGTTCAGGAAAAGGAATGCCGACCGATCAAAATCTGCAAAGACATCTATCTCTCCCATAATCTGTTTGTAGACGACATCCTCATTTTTGCAATGCTGTGCAAAAAATCATGGTCCTGTATCCACAACATTTTAAATAAATTCCAATCAGCTTCAGGTATCCTCATCAATAGGGACAAGTCAAAACTGTTCCACAACAACACTAATGAAGACCTCATTTCATGGACTGCGTCCCTGCTTGACTGCGCCCAGGAGCCAATTGACAATGGTTTTACATACCTTGGATTTAATCTGAAGGCAAAGGGCTACCAAAATTAGGATTGGTCATGGCTCACTGACCGTTTCTACTACAGGATCTCGGGATGGGAATGGAGATTCCTCTCTCTAGCAGGCAGATTCATTTTGGTGCAGTCAGTGCTGTCCCAGCTTGCGGTCTATTGGGCCCATCTGTTCCTTCTTCCTACCTCCATCACAAAAAAAATGAGCTCTCTAGCAGCAAATTTTTTATGGGGCGGCCGCTCCTTTCAGACTAAAATTCATCTCGTCAAGATGGAGGACATTTCAAGACCCAGGAAAGATGGTGGCTGGGGTCTTTTAAATCTGGAAGGTTTTGGAAAGGCCCTCTTATACAAAACTCTTCACAGGGGCATCTTTGGGAGCGGCCCATGGAGTCTGCTCATTAACAGGAAATACCTTAAGGGAAAAGGAATTGTTTTCTGGTATAGAAGGAAAGCCTTGGGAAAAAAGCGTGGATCAGCCATATGGCTGGGCTTCAGAAAACTCCAACAGTTCTTCTTGGAAAATCTGCGATGGAAAATCTCCACAGGAGCCAGCATTCTCATTGGAATTGACAGCATTTTAAATGGCCCTTCCTCCTTTCCTCCCCCCTGATCCTCTATCTCCAGAATAAAGGAATTTTCACTTGGGACAAGTTAATAAATTCCTGGTCAAATTCTTCTCCTGTCTGGAAATCTGCTTCTGATCTCCTCCTCCCGCCCCCCCTTTCCCCAATCTGGACCTCTTTCGTACAAGGCCTTTCGTCCCTGCCCATTCACCATGCTGCTCCTTTGGACGCGCTGGTATGAGCCCTCCCTTCCAAGCCCCTCCCCATCTCAGTCAAATCCATATATGCTGCTATCTCTCACCCCCCCATCCCCCCTCCCATGATCTTCCCGACGACCCTCTGGAAAGTCTCCAGCCCCCTCAAAATGGTCCTTTTTCTATGGCTTGTCTTCTGCAACAAAAATCTCACCTGGGAAGTGCTTCAGCAGAGGGGATGGTCTGGTCCGGGGCGCTGTTCCTTATGTCTCATGGCCTCTGAAACCAATCATCATCTGTTCTTCAATTGCCCTTTCTCCTCGCTCATATGGTATGATCTCTCCATCTCCTTTGGTTTTCCTCATCTTACTTTTTCCTCTGTTCAGGAAGCAATCAGGTGGTGGAGCGGTCAGTCTGACTCGCGGCGTTCCCTCTTCACACACTCTTGCTGGCTTATCTGGAAGTGGAGGAACTCTTCCATCTTCCAGGATGCCAAAAGGCCGTTGTCCGCTCTCCTCAGCATTGTCAAAGCCTCACTGGAGCCATCAGTTCCTTGAAATCTCTGACTGCCTGCTCCTCGTTTTGGAAAAGACATCTGTTTTTCTTACTGCTTTTATCGCTTATTTCTCTTGTTTCGATCCAGCAGAATAGTGAAATCTTTTTCTGCCTGTTTTCGGCCCGTCTCTCTTCTCTGGTGCTATGCAAGGATCGCTGTCTTTTTAAATGTCACATGTTTTCTGTTATTATTCAGCTGTATGTGGTCGTTTTCTGGACTCTCATGCTGGAAGCGCAAGCATGGTTTAAAGCTTATTTTTTTCTGCCTCATGCCTCAATGAAGGAACATCTGAATCTTTGCTGTCTCGGGTCCTATATCAGGCCTTCTTTTTCTGCCTGTGCAATGCTAGAAAAGCTAGTTTTTTCCATAACCCATGGATCTTTCTCTGTCTTGTTTCCGCTGTATGGTCATCCAATTCCAGTCTCTGCCTGTAAGCAAGTTCGCAGGCGCCATATTTTTGTTTCATATCTCTCTGTATTGTATAACTGAAGTTGCTGCTGTCTCGGGGTTATTACAGGCCTCCAGCACCCTATACTGGGCATGGCCTTCATTGATGAAGTCTTTTATGTATTATCGCTTCATTCTGAAGCTGAAACTTTATTTCCAGAATATACTATTTAAGATTTTCTTCTGAAAAAAAAGAAGGAGGCACTCCACACGTTGCAAGCTATGGACCGGCGAGGTATTCCGCCGAACGGATATACCTATGCTTCTCTCTTGCAGACTTGTGTCAATATTAGATTCATTGCAGCATGCAAACTAGTCCATGCCCATATCATTCTAACCAGATTCGAACCGGAAATTTCTTCGGAAATAAAGCTCGTCACCATGTATGCCAACTGCGGGAAATTCGCAGATGCCCGGAGAGCTTTAGAGCGAATGGCCAAGCGAGATGTGATATCATGGACTGCGATGATTTCAGCTTATTCCCAGCATGGGCATGACGAGAAGGCCTTGGGAACTATTTTAGCAAATGCAGAACACAGGTGTCCGACCGGGCAACTTCACATTTGCCATTGTTCTGACAGCTTGCGCTCAAATGGGGGCTCTGGAACAGGGAAAGGAGGTTCATGGAAGCATAGTTAGGAGTGAATTCCTGTCTGATGTGTTTGTGGGTAGCG
>APFE030559833.1:0-29742 GCA_000404065.3 Pinus taeda
AAAATATTATAATTATTATATATATTATTTTAAAATATTAAATTATCCTAGTAAATATTTGGTTATTAGTTAGATCTTTAGTTGGTAAAATGGGTCTTTTGGGGTTGGAGTGGAAATTTGAAAGAGGTTTAGGGTTTTTGGAAGAAGGCAACTCTTTATTTATAGTAACAACACTCTCAAATTCTGAAAAATGGTTTCAAGACGGGCATACAACTTGAGTGAAAGCAACAAATTGCTCTACAGGGGCGTAGAAGGATCTTCTGGTAAGACTCATAACCTCTTTGGATAATCTTGATTCTGTAGTTTTTAAGGAAGGGCTTGAAGATATTGTTCAGAGTTATGGGAAATGCGAAAAAGAGGGGCTTAAATCCTATTTGATCAAAAAAATTAAGGTAAAAGAAAAGGGATCGTCCCAAAGGGTTGATAGAACCCTTTCCATTAAAATTTCTCAGAAGCAGAGAGATGACGCGTACTAGGCAATATGGTGCATAAGGTAGGAGAAATCCATGAATGTCTTGCAGAGGTAAAGAAGGCTCAAGGTTAGGTTAGCATCCAAGAAAACATCGGAGTTGAGAATGGTGAAGGACTGGGCTTCAGTCATTTAGGAATTTTGGAGGGGAGTTTGGCTTTTCAACTAGAAAATGAAGGGAAGACTGTAGAAATTGGGGAGATTATCAAACAAAATGTGTTGACAGGAAATTACATTGGGAAGATATCTGAAGAATTTGATCCAACACAGGGAGAATAGAATGAGCATGAGGCTGTCGAGAAGGGAAAAGGATAATCTTCTTGGTCGAAAAGAAAAAAAGGAAAATGCATAAGAAAGAAGGCAAAGAACCCAAACCTTGTCCTCGTGGTACATGTACAAATAGATAAGGCAATGGAATTTTCAAAACTCATCATACTGGGGAGAGCAAAGGGAAGACATTATTCCACCAACTACATTTCATAATGGATTTTAGAGGCCTAGAAAGGGGCACCGGATAATGATTCAGTGGCGCGGGGGTGGTTTATGGCCAGATTCAATAAAAACGAAGCTCTGAAATGGGTGCTTGAGAGAAATTGGTCTTTCAGAATTTCACTAATTCTGTTTAAGAGATAGACGCCATTATTTAATGCACAAAGAGAAAGCCTCGAGGAAATAACAGTTTGGGTTTGGCTACCAGCATTTCCTCCTCAGTTATGGACAAAATATGTTTTTAAGGCGTTTAGGAACAAATTAGGGATTTTTCTTGAAGTATATATGTCCTTCAGAGAGACTAAGTGTAGGATTGTGGCTCGAATATTGGTAAATCTTGATCCAAGGGAGGGTTTGGCTGAAAAAATTGAATTACAACTACATGGGTACTCAAACACTTAGATTATTAACTATGAGGAACTCCCTTTTTGATCCCATTGATGCCATAAACATGGGAATCTGGTGCGATATTTTCCCTTGGGTTTTGAAGAAGAAGAGGGAAAAGGGGAGCTCCAAGATATGAAGTTCTGATAAATGCAGAGGAGGAAGAAAAAAATCAAAACCAAGAGCCAGGGGAGTGGCAGGATGATGGTATAAAATCAATGGAGGTTGAAGAAGTTTCGATCCCAGTGCTTGGACACTAAGATGCACAAGAGGGTAAGCAATGACTGGATTCTTAGGAAGATATTCAAATCATCAACCCTCCTCCCCAGTATATGGGTCTTTATTTTCCTCCCCCTTCCTCCTTATCCACAAATTTTCACTCTTTAGTTGATAGTTTACATGGGCTTGGTCCCTCCAGGAATTTATCTACAAATATGCCTCTTGTTAAATTATTGTCTATCTTGTTGTTTAGATTGTATCATTGCATCTATGCCTGCTCTCCGTGTCTTCGCTGACCGAGCCAGATTCAACATCATCCCCTGTTTCATTCTCTTTGGCCTCCCACTATAATTTGTGTCCTTGTGACAAGAAGGACCTCCCCTTAGCATCCATTGGAGGCCTAGGTGGTCTTCATGGGTCTCCTAAATCGAGGAATACTAGAGGTAGTAAATCCAATTTATGAAAGGCTCAATTTAAATAAAAACTAGATATAGCGGATGGGAAGCAACACTCTCTGAAAGGGGCACTTAGAGCGATGCAATCCATTATAGTGGTTACTAAATGATTGGTTTATCTTTCAATTTTAGAGGGTTTTCTAGCACCAGTAAGAAGCTGGCGCTAAAAGATATCTTCAGAAACATGTGTCTCGATGTAATTTTGTTTCGAGAAACCCTGGGTAATGGAGATTTTGTCTTGGCATCACTCAACAAAATGATGTTGGGATGGTCATTTGTGGCCTCTCATGTGAAAGGAAGATCAGGGGGATTAACTATGGGTTTTAAAGACAACAGTCTCAGTATTTTAAAGGCTTCGGGCTCGAATCTGGTTTTGGGCACTGAGGTCTATTCCTCGAAACTTTCTATGCACCTATCTCTTATCAACGTTTATGGCCCATGCCATGACTGGTTATATTTTTGGAATTCTCTCTTATAAAAATATTTTATGAACGTCTTGAATTTGGTGGTGGAGATTACTTTAATTTCTATTTAGGTTAGTCTAAAACTTGGGGGCCACAAGTACGAGTTGATCCCCTGGAAGATTTCTTCATGAACAAGTTCATGGCGTGTAAGCTTATTGATATTAACTTGATAAAAAATAGGCCTACTTGGAGAAATAGACGCTCGGGTGAGGCTAGGGTGGAAAAGAGGCTAGATCGTTTCCTGATGAATGAATAACTTATTAATATCATCTCACTTTTTAGACAATGGGAAGGGATGGGAGGAGATTCAAACAATTCTCCTATTATCCTCGAGTTGAAGGGGACTAGTAGAAAGCTCAGATCCTCTTTTAAATTCAATCCATCATGGCTTAAATAAATCAGCTTTAATGAGCTGGTAAAGGCCATATGGGTTCCTTTGGCCCCTAACCAGGACCATTCCTTTGCACATCAGTTTATGGAAAATCTCAAAATAACAAAAAATGCAAGTATTCTATGGGAAAAATAAAAAAGGATAAGGGAAGATAAAAAACTAAAAATCATAGAAGAATTAGTATAAAAATTGGAATGTCAGGAGTGAGATGGATATGAGACAAAAGAAACAAATGAAAGGATAAAGCAATTGGAAACCTAAAGAAGAAAGATCCTAAAATACAAAGAAGATCAATGGAGACTCAAAAGTAGAGCCATTTGGCTAGGTTCAAGGGATGAAAAGTCAAAGGTTTTTCAAAATTATGCAAGAGGTAGAAGAAATATAAACACTATATGGGAAATGAAAAAAGAAGATGAAATCAAAACAAAATATTTTCATGAGCTAGCGCCTCTAGGGAGAGACCGCTTCAAAACACTTTTTAGAGATCCAAAACAAGCAACAATAGAAAAATTTATTCAAGTTGCCAAAATTTCCCTAGATATGCAAAGGAGGAAGAAAATGAACTACTTATGGCACTAGTCACAGAAGGATAAGTCAAAGGAGTTATAAAATCAATGAAGAAAGATAAGAGTCTAGGGTTGGACGGATGGACTGTGGAATTCTTGCAACTTTTTTTTTAAAGTTTTGGGGACAAGCTTACGTGGGTGGTGGAGGAATCCACATTAAAAGGTCAGGTTTATGAGCCTTTCAACTCTACGTTATTTGCTCTAATTCCAAAAAATAATGATCCAAAAAATTTTGAGGAATTGAGATCAATCTCTCTCCGTAATTGTCTCTACACAAAAATTGGAAATATCATAGCCATCTGGTTATAACTAATTCTCTCTAAAAATGTTTCTAGGGAACATTACGGTTTTATAGATGGCAGAAAAATTCATGAAGGCATAGGCGACACTAGGAATCTATCCACAATATGAAAAAGAGAAAAATAAAAGGATTGATAGTAAAAATAAACCTATCAAATGCATCTGACAGAATAAGTTGGATTTATCTATGCCTCTTTCTTATTCATCTAGGTTTTGAAATTGTATTTACCAATTGGGTTATGGTATGTATCACAAACGTATGTTTTTGAGCTCAGACTTTTGTGATCCATGATGATTTTCTGAGACTATCTTTTGGATTAATCACATCGAATAATTTTAGGGTCAACGTTTCAAACCTACCAATGAGGTTCATCTTCTGGACCAAGGTGAAAAGATTGATCAACTAGTAGGATTAAATAGCAACAAGACGCATTGAGTTCCAGAATTAGCCATTATGAAAATAATATTATCAATAAAAACTAACCTTAATGACTAGTTTTTAGTAAACATATTATAACTAATAAAGTCAATGGTAAGAATTATAAGATAATTTAATATTAATTATTTAATATAAACTATTAAATTAAATTATGTATGAAAAAATTAATATCAATGGTTATTTATTGAAAAATATCGTTAGTCAAAGGAAAATATTAAAATAGAATATTATATATTATATATATATATATAATAGAATTTGAATACTGGAAAAATGATTAATAATAATAAAATTAACAAATAAATAGATAAATAACAAATCAATAAAATTAAATAGAAATAGAAATAAATAAAAATAGAATTTAAAAATAAACAATAAAATAAAAATCACAAAGAAAGGGCATGAACCCAATTCTTACTCAACTTCCAACCATCGTCCCTACTGAAATTTTTGGCCTGTTTCTCAATTTTAATGTCCTCTCTCAACTTCCTATGGTGGAAATGATCAATATTCACAATGACTTTAGACTCTTCAATGGAAACATGGTGTTTAACTTTTTCCACATGTTCAATAATAGATGAGGAGCGGGAGTGATTATTCTTGATGTTTGTTGCATGCTCTAGAATACTCTGATTAATGGAGAGACCAGTTTCAAGCCCTTTAATACTGTTAGGAGCTCCCTTAGATATGTTAAGGACCCTGTGAAACCTAAAGACATCAAAGGGGCTTATTCAATCCCTTGCTTGTAGCATCCCTAGTGAAAATTCCACGTAATAAAAGTTAATAAAGGAAAAATAATAACGACAGTTGATGGGACTCTTATTCCAAGTCGAATGTTGGGCAAGACATCCTAGTGTGGTGTTCATTCGGTTAGTTAATGGCTAAGGAAATTGGCAAAGGCAATGGCAAAGACTTTGGAAATGAAAAATGGCATTTTTGGCATATTTATTTATAAAAATAATGGAAATTAGGAGAAATCGGAGGTGAAAGGTCACAGGTTGCATGTTAGGAGGAAAATGAAGGAAAATAATGGAAAATGAAGAAAATAGAGGACTCATTAATAAAAATGCTTCTGAGGATCAATACACAAACTTTTGTCATTTCGGTTTTGGAGTTCTCTCTCTATTCTCTCTTTCTCTCATTCTTGGACACAACGTTTTCTTGGAGAAATCTTGGAGGAGTGTGGCATACTTGGAGTTTTGGAGAAAGAAGGAAAAGGAAGAGTAGGAAAGTGCAAGAGGACATTGCGATCAGCAAGTACAACAAGTTTTTCCTGCATGTACCAAGTTGCATATATGTTTTCCTCACTAGTTTTGGCATGCAAGGAATATGCATGTGAATTATTGGTCATGATTTGTCACTCACATGGAGGATTTCCTAGATTTATAGTGGATTTTCCTAGCTTTGTTGTTTCCTGGATAACCATGGTGTTGTGGGTTTGTTTCTTTATTTTTTTCGTTGGTTCTCATGTTTCCTTTAGCTTGGGTTGAGTTAATAGTTCTTGGAGCCTTGGTTGGAAAAATGCTCTGGAGCCCTATAATAGCTTGGGTTGAGTTACTAGTCCTAGAGTCTTGGTTGGAAAAATTCTCTCGAGCCCTTGCTGGGTTGTGTTATTAGTCTTGGAGCATTGGGTGGAAAAACGCTCTGGATCCTGACAACAACTCTGGATTGAGTTACTAGTCTTGGAGCCTTGGTTGGAACAAATGCTCTGGATCCCTCAAAGCCTTGGCTAGAGACCAATTAAATTATGGTTTTTGTGATG
This sequence comes from Pinus taeda, assembly GCA_000404065.3. NCBI lineage: Eukaryota > Viridiplantae > Streptophyta > Pinopsida > Pinales > Pinaceae > Pinus > Pinus taeda. The sequence continues at coordinate 5,939 of APFE030559833.1, forward strand.
TCTGACCGTAAGGTGGAATCATAGTTTGATGGGTTGAGGTGGTTGGCCTCTGCAAGCCCTGGATGATTTTGGATTCATCTGTTTTATGAGATCCCACATTCCTGCTTATAATATGGCACGAGGGTGAATGGATTAAGACAGTTTTGGCTCAACCATGTCTACAATCGAGTGGTTTATGGAAGTCCCACAATTGGTTGGCCTTTGCATCATTAATATGAGGTTATTTCTCCTTGTTATTTTACGAGTATTGTAATGGTTTATAAGTGGATTATATGGCTGTTGTTTCCTTGTTATTTTTGTTGTTATTATATTGGTTATGATCATGTATTATGAGAGTGGATATGTATGGCTCTCATCATGTTTTCACTTGTAAATGAATGAACAATGTATCTTTTGCCTAATGATGAAACTGCAACTAATGTGTTGAGGCATCCATGCTTCATAGAAATTCTCAGATGAATATGAGACCCCTATGCTTAGATCTATTATTTACACCTATAGATTACATATTTGTCATATGTTTGACGAAATGCTTGTCATGGCTGTAGGGGTCCAGTCAAGGGCTTGTTCAAGTAATTGCATTTGTATCATCATTTCCTTGTTAGATTTATGTTCTGAAGTTTTCATTGAATTATGACAGTGAAGTGGGCTCTGGGCCTGAAAAAGTGGCTCAAATCTCGAGGACCCTGGTACAACACTAAGCATAATAGTCTCTGGATAATGGCATGCCATGCTATGGTAGCATCTAGATCCTTCTGGATGTTGTCATACACATATCATTGGAGCATTCGGGGGTTAAGTTGTCTAAAAGATGAGTGGGACCTAGGGACTAGTTACCAAAAAGGTTGGGATGGTTCCTAGGAGTCAAGTTTCTAATGTGGAAGGTTTGTATGGTGAGTTTTCATCAGTTCCACTTCCTTAACATGACTTAGGAGGTTGAATCATATCATAGTAACTTCTCGTCACATTTTTACCCTGGTTGGATGGTTACTTGGGTAGATGTGGGAGGAGAGTGTTACAAAGTGGTATTAGAGCATGGTTCACCCTTCGAACTAGATGGGTTGTGTGTTGGTCATGCATTCATGTTAGTTGCATATGTCTTTCTTTTTTTATGAGTCATTGTGATTGTTGCATTTGTATGGTATGGGTCATGGTTGTAGTAGTGTCACCACGGGAAGTTCATAGTGTTGTTATCAAGTGTGTCGTCATGAGTGTATGGTTGATTATGCATTGTTTACGCATTTTATTGTTCACATGTGGTCAAGCGTATAGTGATGTGATAGTTGTTGTCATGCATGAGCTCATGGTATGTGTAGTTGATATGGTCATGCATTGATGACTGCACTCTAGCTAGAATGATGGTTATATACTTATATGCTTATGTGTTATATGTATATAAGTTGTCATGAATATGTTTTACATGTATTACACTGATTGGTTGATCTTGCAAAGGAGGTATCCTCCCAAATTATGCTAATGTTCATTGGTTTATTGTGATCTGGTTTAGCTGACATATATACCTTGCAGGAACAAATACTAGAGATGACTAGCAAGATGGTAGACTACAGTTCCTGAGACCCTCCCTGTGGATCAGATGAAAAACATTGTGTTGGAAATTATTGTTATTTGGTAGACACATTGAGAATATTAAAGGTAGAAATAAGGAGTCGTGAGGCAGGAAATACATAATCATACAAGCACATGAGAAACATGCAGAGGTATTTTCATTAATACTTCAGAGTTTGTCAGAATTGTAGTGACAGGGGCCACTTTGGATCAACCATGAGAAAGAGGAAAAGACTAATGGGGCATATGGTAGTAGGTCTCATGGTGGTCACAAGTTGAATAGAGATGATAGAGTGAGAGGTGGAAGATGCTTAGATACTCCTAATAGGAGAGGTGATAGACACAGGTACTATCCTAGTTCTGGTTTTGATAGGCACTATGATCATCATCATTATCATCCTTATAGGAGGAGTGATGGGGGATATTTTATGGATGAGTTTAAGAAAGCAAAGACACGTACATTTGAAGGAGAGATGAGGAAATCATAGGATTCATAGGCATGATTTCTGGGCATGAGGAAGTTTTTTAGGTTGCATGATTATTCAGAGAACATGAAAACCATAATAGCTACATTCAGTCTCAAAGGTAAATCAGACATTTTATGGGAATATGTGAAGAAGTTTAGTTGTATTCATGAGGAGTACTTGACTTGGAGTGAGTTCGAAAGGTTTTTCAAGAAGAAATACCTATCAGAGAGATACTTTGATGACAGGGAAAAAGAGTTCTATGAGCTAAAGATGGGATCGATGACAGATGAGGAGTACACTAGCAGGTACTTGGAGAAATTGAGGTATGTGCCTTACTTCAAGGAGGAGAAGGCCATGATTCATAGGTTCATTAGTGGATTACCAATTTCATTCAAAGACACAATTGAGTTTGATGAGCCTAGATCATTGGAGTAGGCCATTCGAAAGCTAAAGCACTAATATGAACAATTAAATTGTAGATTTGAGACTAAGCTAGACTGGAAATGTAATGCAAAGAACAAAGGAAAATGGGATAAGAAACAAACAAGGCCCCAAGGCACAGGTAATAAAGAGAATATAACACCAACTAAGAAGTTCAATGCATTTGACAAAGGACAAGGACTTCAAACCAAGGAACAAAATAAGGAGCCCGTGCAGTGTTGGACTTGTGGAGGAGATAATTGTAGGAGAGATTGTACACATCATGAAGGTGGTAGGCCTCAAATATACAGTGCTCAAGAGGCACAGAAAGTGGGATATGTTGGGTAGATCATTCCTAGGATCTATGCAACGCTGGATAATAGGAAGGCAGACCATCAGAAATCTATCATTGAGATGGATAGTCAGCTTTGTGATCAAGTTGTTTCTTTTTTGATTGACCCTGGATCTAATTATATTTATGTTAGTCTTGACTTGGTGGATAAGTTTGGTTTGAATAAATAAGTGCATGAGTAGTTTTGGTTAGTGTAGCTGGCAATAGGTACAAAGAAGCGAGTTCATCATTGGGTAAGATCTTGTACATTTGATTTGAATGGTATAGATACTAAAGTACATTTGAATGTGTTATTGTTGGGATCATACAATATGTTGTTAGGCATGGATTGGTTGTGCCTTCAAAGAACCAAGGTGGATTGTTATGAAAAATATATTGACTGCTTGGATGACAATGGAGAACCAAGATTTTTGTGGGGTAAGAAGAAAGTGACATCAATTAGAATGGTGAAAGCTATGTAGGCTAAGCGTAGTCATTGGAAAGGGTGTTTGTTATTTGTAGTGCACATTTCTAGTGACAAAGGTAAGGAAGTTGGTGATGTAGATGTTTTGAGAAAAACTAGTTATACAACAGTTCCAAGATGTATTTGCTGAGGATATTTCAGAGTTTCCACCTCACAGGGAGGTAGATGTTTCTATTGAGTTAGTGTTAAGGGTAGCTTGACATCAAAGGCACTTTATAGGATGAGTACATCTGAGTTGGTGGAGTTGAAGCTACACTTGAAGGAAATTTTAGACAAGGGATACATTAAGCAAAGTGAATCACCACAAGGTTCTTTGGTACTATTTCTGAAGAAGAAGGATGGTACTCTCAGGTTGTGCATTGACTATAGGCAGTTGAAAAAAGCGACCATCAAGAATAGGTATTAGTAGGTGAAGGTAGAGTATAAGAATCTAGGTGAATTTCTACAACAGATTGTGATTCCAGAGTAGAAATGGGAGGTTATTTCTATGGAATTTATTACAGGTCTATCGAGGACAGTGAGACAACATGATTCCATCATGGTAGTGGTGGAAAAGTTGACCAAGGTATCGTGTTTCATTCCAGTGAAGTCTACATTCTCAACTAGTGATGTAGCACAGGTATACATTAGAGATGTGGTTAGACTTCATGCTTCTACATAGAAGATTGTGTCAAAAAGGGATGCAAATTTCACTTCCAAGTTTTAGAAGGAGTTTTTTGCAAGTTTGGGCACAAATTTGGCCTTAAGTAAAACTTATCATCCACAGAAAGATGGACAGAGAGAGAGGGTCAACATGATAGTGGAGGACATGTTGAGGAATTATGTGATGCATTAGGAGTGAAAGTGGGAAGAGTAACTTCCACTGGTAGAGTTCGCTTATAAAAATTGGTATCAGGAATCCTTGAGGATGAGTTTGTTTGAGGAATTGTATGGGAAAAGTTTTAATACTCCCATCAATTGGAGTGATCATGTTAAAGGATGTTGATTGGACTAGACATGTTGGCCGACATGGAGCGGGAAATGTAGGTAATCAAGAATAATTTGAAAGCAACACAGGATAGGAATAAGATCTATTCTGATTGGAATAAGTTTCTCAAGGAGTTCTATTTTGGGGAACAGGTGTACTTGCACATCAAACAAAAGAAGAGCTCCTTACAGGTTGGATCAAGTGCCAAGCTCGCACCCCGATTTTGTGGACCTTTCCGGATTATTGAGAGGATTGGGCCAGTAGACTATCAAATTGCACTACCTCTGACAATGAAATTCCATGATTTTTTCCATGTGTCATTACTTATGAAGTATGTTAAATATGTTTATCATGTGATTGAATGGTCTGTGTTGCAAGTGGATCCCGGAGGAGAATTCCAACTAGAACTATAGTGCATTTTGGAGAGAAATATGCTCGTGCTCTATAACTATGAAATAAATTAGGTTAAAGTGCAATGGAAGTAATTCAAGCCTAATGAAGCTACATGGGAGATGTAGGATCAAAAGTGGGCTATGTATCATTCGTTGTTTTCCTGTTGAGGCAAAGCAGTTTTGGTATGGTGTTTTGGTATATGTCTTGATACATGTTTGGTGATGTTAATTGATATATGTACATATCTATATGGATGTAAATAACACCATGAGATATGTTATAAATCTCCAATAAGAGATATGGGTGTCATGTCATTATGATGTTATCCTTGTTATGTTGTCATGTTAGTTTGCTTCTCAATAGGATGATTATTGTAAATATTGCAATGAGATATGTTATACAACACCATGAATAGTATGTTTTGCTTACAATAGTCTTGTGGTTATAGGTGTTTAACACCAAGGATAGTGTTCCCCTAAGGAGGAGGGTTATGTAATATCCCTCGTGAAAATTCCATGTAATAAAAGTTAATAAGTCAAAATAATAACCACGGTTGATGGGACACTTATTCCAAGATGAAAGTTGGGCAAGACATCCTAGTGTGGGTGTTCATTTAGTTAATAAATGGCTAAGGAAATTGGAAAAGGAAATGTCAAAGACTTTGGAAAGGAAAAATGGGATTTTTGGCACATTTATTTATGAAAATAATGGAAATTTGGAGAAAAGGGAGGTGAAAGGTCAGAGGTTTCATGTGAGGAGGAAAATGATAGAAAATAATATAAAATGAAGAAAATAGAGGCGTCATTAATAAAAAGGCTTCTTAGGATCAGTATATAGACTTCTGCCTGTTTACTTTTGGAGCTCTCCCTCTATTCTCTCTTTCTCGCTTTCTTGGACACTTAGAGTTTTCTTGGAGCACTGTTAGAGGAGTGTGGCATACTTGGAGTTTTGGAGCAAGAAGGCAAAGTAAGAGAAGGAAAGCGCAAGAGGAATAATCAGGATCAGCGGTTGCAATGACTTTTTCTTACAATTACCAAGTTGTATGTATATTTTCCTCACCAGTTTTGGCATGCATGACATATGCATGTGGATTATTTGGTCATGATATGTCACTGGCATGGAGTATTGCCTCGATTAACAATGGATTTTCCCAGAATTTCCATTTCCTAGATAGCCATGGTTTTCTGGGTTTATTTATTTGTTTTTGTGGTTAGTTCTCATGTTTGCTTTAGCTTGTGTTGAGTTACTAGTTCTTGGAGCCTTGGTTGGACAAACACTATAGAGCCCTATAATAGCTTGGGTTGAGTTACTAGTCTTGGAGCCTTGGTTGGAAAAATGCTCTGGATCCCTTGGTGGGTTGAGTTATTTAGTCCTGGAGCCTTAGTTGGAACAAATGCTCTCGAGCCCTAGAAGGCTTGGGTAGATACCAATCAGATGATGGTTTTTGTGATGTCCGACCATGAGGTGGAATCACTATTTGATGGGTTGAGGTGATTGGCCTCTGCAAGCTCTGCATGGTTTTGGTTTGATGTGTTTTATGAGATCCCACATTCATGCTTAGAATATGACACGGGTGTGACTAGTTGAAGAGATGTTTGGCTCAGCCATGTCTATGGTCGGGTGGTTCCTGGAAGTCCCACAACTAGTTGGCCTTTGCATCATTAATATTAGGTTATTTCTCCTTTTTATTTTATGAGTATTGTACTGGTTTACATGTGGATTATATGGATGTTTTTTACTTGGTATTTTTGTTTTTATTATACTGGTTATCATGTATTATGACAGTGGCTATGTATGGCTCTTATCATGTTTTGATGAGCCTCATCATTGGGTAATTATATGGGCCTTAATTAACCTCCTAGCTTAGTCAAACCAACTTTTCTCATAACTTATTACATGATTTTTATTATATTTTATTTATGAGGTGAGTTAGATTTGGATATTATGCTTTGTGGTCTAATATGAATTGAATGTAGAATTAAAGGAGAAAATCAAGGCATTTTGTCAAAGACCAAGGTAAGAAATCAAATGGGACAAGGGAGAGGGATTGTAGGAGGTAAATCCTCCTCATTTACTACTCCTCCATTTGAATACTCCTCCATTCATCATATCAGTTTGGAGTGCAAGCAACCAAATCATGAGGACTAGAAGGCAGTCGAGCAAGTGAGAGACAAAGCACCAGTTTATCTCAAGTTTGGGAGCCGAGCCTTCCTAATTTTAAGGAATTAGTTGGGGACTTCAGATGTATAAGTAGAGAGGCCTAACACCTTAGTAGGATTCATATTTTTTATTGTAAAACTATAATGTATTTTCGAGTTGCAAAGCTTGTGATAGTTCTATTGATGTAATTTGTTGTTTTGGTAATAATAATGAGTTTTGTTTTGAGCCAGCACTGAGTTAACTCAGAGGGATGAAGCTCTTAGGTTGGGGCCCAACCCTATCAGCCAAGGTTCCTCTTTATTGTACATGTATGTTTAGTGTATATTCATATCTTCATTGTTAATTTTCTTTTTAGATGAATTTCCATTACAAGTAGTGTAGATTAGATTGGTTGTTTAATAATTTGCTTCCATTTGTGATTTATTTCAAGTAGCAGGTTAGAAAGGAGAAAAAGGATCACCACAATGTTTTTAACAAGTGTCTCGGCCTCACTTCCTCCCTCTGGGACCATGACTTGAGGAAGGGACCCTTAAGCAGCCCCAAAGACACAGATTTCTAGTTCTTTTATGAGCTTTGGAGTTTGTTGTCTTTAACTTAGTATTTGGTTAATTTTGCAGGGTAGATTTCATTGTCATATTTTTCATCTCTATTTATGTGGAAGATCTCACTGATTCTTTCATTCCTTTCAACAACTTTCTTCATGCATATTATAGGCAATTGATTCATTAATTCTGCTTTTCTAGTTTATGAAAATGTATCTTCTTGCATAGCTTTTTGGAAGACACGCATGTTTTATGCAGAGTAGGTGCTTCAGGAGGAGACTAAGAATTCATAGCCAACAACCACCTTCAACTTCATCCACCTTAGCCATACCTTGTTTTCACCATCACTTTCACTAGTTTTCCATCATTTTTCATAGAAATTCTCCCAAGCACATTGAGCAAATCTAGCAATCTATTACCTTGGATATTGACTCATGAGTTATCCTAGACCTTCTACAACTCCATTCCACCCTTCACACACCTTTCCTAAGCCTCCCGTCACCTTCACCACCTCACATTTAGCTCTCAGTTGTATCGTGTAGGTTTCTAGTACATCTTGTAGGTTTTCTTGAAACGACCTGTTTTGAGGTCGAATTGATGGAAAACCTCTAAGAAGTCACCAAAATCATCCTAGGGACCCTCCACATCATCCAACCACTTCATAAACCTTCTAGCCATCCCCAAACACCCTTAATCCACTTGCCACATCTACAAGAACAATTAGTTTGCATACTTGATTTTGCTTAAAAAGACCAAAAAAGCAAAAATAAATTTAGTTTAGTCTCTTTACTTGCACATTAGTACTGTTTGATGCTTCTTACTTCTGCAACTTAGATAGTAGAATTTTTTTATGTTGATTTAGCATTTCTTCCTAACATAGCTTCTTAAATGGTTAATTAGGGAATGGTCAGATTTAACATTACATGTTGATATTCTCCATTAATGTAGTAGAGTGACTCTCTTAGAGTAGATTTACCTTTCTTCCATCAAAGAATCAAGCTTCTTATGACTTCATAGAAGTCTAGGCTGGAAACATATTGGTCTCTCGCCAGCTGAATAGTGACAACAAGAAGCACCATCAATTTTACTTGTGCATACAACACTGTCACCTCCAAATTTGTATGAACCCCAGGTTAAAAAGTAAAGTTGGTAGCCCAGGAGTTACAACATCCTTGCTGCAATATTGGCGCTCATAACTTTTTGGCACCATTGCCAGGGAGGTGTTTGAGTAGAATGTGATTACTACTTTCTTTTCTTCTATTTCTTGTCTTCAATATTCTACCATTAGTTTATTTTTGCAAGAGTAATCTAGTCGTTTCCTTTCTTTCATTTTTCATTATTTGCTCTCCTTTCCATTTTGCAAGTAAGATTTCAATTCAGCAAGTAGCTTTTTCATTATGTCAGTGATTTTCATTCAATTAGGAATTTCAATTCTGTAAGTACTTTCCAAGTTTACAAAAAATGAAAAACCAAACCAAAAATATTTCCTTTCATGCCTCGTAGGAATATGGACAACTTAGGCAAAGTTTTTCCAAATACCCCCACTGCATCCAACAACCAACCTTCTCTCTTGTTCGGTGGCTGTGAAATGGAGGAACCCTTAGGTGAGCAACCTGACATATATGAAGAACCTATAGGGGAAGAAGAAGAAGAGGAACCCATTCCTACTGAACCAATGGCTGAAAACATAAATGAAAGAGGGAATAGAGAGAGATTTGAGGGTGCCTTCCCCATCAGGGAAAACCAATGGGGACACTAAGATGAAAAATATAAGCCCCTCTACCCTACCTCATTTCCATGGCCTAACCACAGAGGACCCCGACACTTTCCTGTTTGAGCTTGTTGTTATATGCTAAACCTATGACTATACAAATGATGAGCAAAAATTAAAGCTATTTCCATCTATGCTCAAGGATGCAACATTGCACTGGTTCATGAGTTTACCTGTAGATAGCATCACAACTTGGGCTCAGATGCAGCAGTCCTTTAACAACAAATATCGGGACTGGTATCGTTCAAAGGATACTAAAGAAGAAATTTTCAGGATGACCATAGGCAATGATGAATCCCTAGAGGATTACGAAGAAAGATTCCAGCTTAGTTACAAAAGGGTCAGGTGCACACTTGACCCTAAGTCACTGAAGCTGGTCCTGCTTATGGGAGTAAGAGAAGATCTTCTGGATACCTTATGTTTGTTAGAAGGAGGATATATCTACCAATTACCATATGAGGATATCAAGCATGCCTTTAGAAACCATCCTAGGGAAGCTAAGAAAAAGGGTATGGGTAGTCAACCTATGGTTAGTACATCGTCTTCCAACTCATCGATCAAGGGTGAAATTGGAAACATGCTAGAATATTTCAAAAGCGAGATCCTGCAAACCCTTTCCTTGCAATAGACACCATGAACATTAAGACGAAGCAGGAGGAAGCAAAGAGAGCCTTGGCCATGTTTTTTCCTAGATGCACTAGGAGGCATCCTAGGAATGAATGTCCATTGATTTCTATTCAAAATTTGCTCGATCTGTAAAGAGAAATACTCCACATACAAGTTCCCTTCTTTGCCTGGACTTAAAGATATATATCAAGGAGATGACAGGGTCACTGAGCAGCTTTGCTACATTAACCAAAGGAGACCTCATGGGCCTAGACCATACCAACAGGGCATGCAAGGGTCGTCCCATGCATATTACAACCCCAACCAAACCACATCCATACCTTCTTAGGGATCCCCTTCTCATCCTCCATTGTCTACACCCTCTCCTTGGTCTTATGCATCTCAGTATCACTCCCAACCATCCAACCAGTCATTTCAACCTTATGCTCCACCGCAACCTCAGTGGAATACACCACTCTAAGGGTGGAGGCCCCAATACAACAATGCTCCAGCTCTATTGCCTCCACCACCTCCCCAAACACAACTCCTAGACTCTGCTCCACCCAAGCAACCCCAAAGCCTGCCCAGCCAAATCTGAACATGAACAACAGGTAGGCTGAGCAAGTATACAATGGAGAGACATCATATCTATCTTATGTTGTGGAAATCCATGATATTAACCTGAGATATGGGAGATTTCTCCCAGATAACCAACCTCCACCTCCACCTAGGGAGGCTAAGGAAGAAAGGGAGGAAAGCAACCTTAAAGTAAATCGACCCTATCCTGAGAGATTAGCCCAACAAATCCAACCTACCCCAGAAGAGTCTGAACTTCTGGGAGAATTGAAAAATCTATGTGAAAAGATCCCACTTCTCCAGGTAATAAAATATGTTCCTATTTACAATAAGTTGATTAAGAAGAAGTGCTTCAAGAATTTATGGAGGTGAAAAATGGATGCCCCTACCATTAATGTCATTGGGTAGTTTTTCGACTTAATGTCAGGGCAGGTAATCTATCCAAAATATTTGGACCTTGAAAGTCCTGTAGTAGATGTTCACATCAATGGCACCATTGTCCCACACACTCTGATCAATCTTGGGGCTGCCATCAATGTGATGAACAAGGACACCATGCTCAATCTCAATCTCTAAGGTTCATTGAGGAAGACCACAAGAGTTCTACAACTTGCATACTGTTCCACAGTAACCCCTGAGGGAATTGTGGAGGATGTGATGGTCTACATTGACTCTTGGGAGTACCCTGTATATTTCCTAGTAGTCCAACCTAAGGCTAAGCTTACTGGTTACCCTCTCATCCTTGGGAGGCCATGGTTGGCCACTACCGATGCTTACATTAGCCGCAGAGCTGGGAATATGACCATCAAGAATGGGCATATGTCCAAATAGTTAGTCATATAACCTCCTGCTCACCCTTCTCTACAGCATGAATTATATTTATGGTTGGAGGAGGAGGAAGAAGATGAAGTTTATTCTGCCAAACTTTATGCTTTAGAAGCAACCATGGGAGGAGGACAGCAGGATGAGGATGACTTGATTGAACACCTACTCCAAATTCCAACTCCCGGTTCATTACCCTTAGAAGAAGTAGTAAAGAAAACCTAGAACAATCATCCAATTGACTTATGTTTGGCTGATTCCAATCCACTCCGTTTCAAAACCATAGAATTCAGCCCAAGGAGAACCTTGAAAATCAATCCATCTCTTTCTGCTCTCCAACAAGATAAGTTATAAAATGTGTTAAAGGAAAATATAGAAGCCTTCGCTTGGAGTTACAAAGAAATGAAGGGAGTACACCCCTCCGTGTGTACTCACCACATATACATCAAAGAAGGTTGGAATTCGGTCTGGCAACCACAAAGGAGGATGAATCCAGCTCTTAAAGATATAGTCAAAGAAGAACAAAAATTGCTAGATGCAGGATTCATTTACCCTATCTCCGACTGTGAGTGGGTCTCTCCTTTGGTGTTAGTTCCAAAGAAAAATGGTAAGTGGAGAATTTGTGTTGATTATAGGGAGTTGAAAAAAGCCACAAAGAAGGATCATTTTCCTCTACCCTTCATTGAGCAAGTGCTAGATGGAATGGCAGGGAAAATGTTTTTCTCTTTCCTAGATGGATTCAGTGGGTACAACCAAACGTAAATCTTCCCAGAAGACGAGGATAAGACCACATTCACTTGTCCTTAGGGTGCTTTTTCCTATAGGGTCCTTCCTTTTGGCCTATGCAATGCTCCTGTCACTTTCTAGGGAGCAGCCTTGAGTATTTTCAATGAATTAGTCCATGATGCAATGGAGATTTATATGGATGATTTTACACCTTATGGCTGTGATTTTCAAGAAGCCCCATCTAACCTAGGGAAAGTACTACACAAATTCATTGAAATGAACCTGTCTCTCAGTCCTGAAAAATGTGAATTCTTAATGACTGCATGGATCGTGCTAGGCCATTCAATATCTCAGCAAGGACTGTAGGTTGACCCAAACAAAATAGTTATCATCAAAAGGGTCCCACATCCTCAAAAGCAGAGAGATGTGAGAAGTTTCATAGGGTTAGATAGATACTACCGAAGGTTCATAAAGGACTTCAGCAAGTTGGCCTCTCCTTTATTTGGTTTTTTGGCCAAAGGCTCTGAGTTTATATGGTCAAAAATCTATCAAGAGGCCTTAGACATCCTAAAGGATCAGTTAACCACTGAATTGATCCTCCGAGGCCCAAATTGGGCCCTCCCCTTTCATATTCATGCTGATGCCTCACACAAAACCATAGGAGCAACCCTAGGTCAGATAGATGAAAAACTGCCTTATGCTATCTATTTTATCAATAAGGATTTATCAAAGGCTGAACTAAATTATACAGTGACCGAAAAGGAACTCCTGGATGTTATGCATTCATTAAACAAATTTAGGCGTTATATTACAAGCTATCAGACATTCATTCATACTGACCTTTCTGCAATCAAATATTTAATGAACAAACTAGATGTGAATGCTCGAATTATAATATGGTTACTTTTATTACAGAAGTTTGATCTAACCATTGTTGATAAGCCTCGTAAGGAAAATGTTGTTGCAAACTTTTTGTCTATAGTAAATTTGTCTGCAGGTGAAGAACGAATGGTAGATGACCAGTTACCGGACGATCACTTATTTGCTATTTTAGTTCTCTCTCCATGGTTTTTTGATATAGAAAACTATTTGGTATTAGCACAGTTCCCATTAAACTTGTTCTCCAAAGAAAAGAGCAAGATAGTCAGGAAAATTGCCCCCTTCACTTGGATCGGGGGCAATCTTTTCAAACTTGGCCCAAATCAAATCTTGAGAAGGTGTGTCAGGGAGGAGGAAGTCTTTGACATCCTTCTAACCTGTCATGATGGGCCTTGTGGAGGTCACTTTGTAAAAGAGGACAACATTCAAAGTGTTACAAGAAAGCTATTATTGTCCCACTCTTCATTAGGATGTAAAAAAATACACTAGTGAGTGTGATCAGTGCCAGAGGATGGAAAGGCCTACTCCAAGAGATGAAATGCCTCTGCAGCCTCAAGTGACTTTCGAGCCATTTAACAAGTGGGGCATGGACTTCATCGGGCTATTGACCCTCCTTCAAAGTAAAAACAATACATTATTGTGTGCACTGATTATTTGACTAAGTGGGCTGAAACCAAGGAAATTAAGGCTGCAACAAGAGAGAATGTGGTTGAGTTCCTAAGGGAGAATGTCTTCTGCAAATTTGGGTACCCTAGAGAGTTGGTCACAGACCAAGGCAGCCAGTTCACCTCCAACATGATTTAAGACTTGCTCATCCATCACAAGGTCAAGCATAAAACCTCCACTTCCTATCATCCACAAGCTAATGGGCAAGTGGAGGTGACCAACAGAGCACTGGTGGGCATCTTCACCAAAGTGCTGACCAACAGCAGGAAGGATTGTGCAGAAAGACTAGTTGAGGCCACCTAGGCCTACAATACCACATGCAAGACCACCACTGGATTCAAACCTTATGAGCTGTTCTATGGGAAGCATTGAATTTGAATATAACACATTAAGTATGCCAACCCATCTAGATATGGATCTCAACAATTTTTGGGTATGGAATCCCCCCCACAACATGGTTTGGGGCTCAAAACCCAACTTTTGAGTTGTTGTAAAAACTCCACAAATTGCGGGCGCAGAGCGTGAATTGTATGTTAGAGTCATAGGGTTATCCACCCTAAGTTTTTAATGTAGTGTCGGCCTACCCATGGTCCGTGAACCATGGGATTGTATAAACAAAGCGAGGCTCTAAGTTGTAAAGTAGTTATTTAACCAACAGATGGAGTCTAAAAAATAGTGAAGCATAGAGCAAGAGTCTATTATCTTGGGTCGTAGTAGTAGGAAGAGGCTTTACAGCTAAGTGCGCAGAGGCCTAGTAGAGGTCACAACTGAGTGCGTGGACCCCTGTAGCTGAGTGCACAGGGCGGAGTTGAGTCTGTAACCAAGGAAGAAGAATAATAAAGAGACATTTTATTTGAATTTTGTGTATCTATTCTTGTGTTATTTCCTGATTGATATCATTTGCAGTTATACCATTTATTTACTATGCATACTTGTATGAATGGTGAATATTGTTAAGTATAACTGAAAGCATACAGATAAGCTAATTTAGTCAACTAATATCATGTTACTAGTAAGGATTTGGGTAATAACAATGTTCAGGCCTCGGGTAGGGCTACGAGGTACTGATAAGTGCACATAGCGACGTGCGCGTAGGGTCAAACTGTGGACCACTTGAAACCCATCAGACATCCCAAGGGTGCAGAAACCTAATTCTAGCACCATCCCATGCTACTTTGGGTGAGACCTCAATCTGCGCTCCATAGACTATTGCCATAAGGGTCCGTAGTACTAGGATTTGTTTGGATAAATTATCTCTGAACCTGGGTCAGGCCCCAACAAGCAAACAATAGTGCATAGAAAGAGAGATTGTTCCAGTTGAATGGTTTCGATGAATTCAGAATGCAGGCCCTCCTACATACAGAGGTAATCCAACTTCAAAGGAAGATCTGGCATGATAAAAATATCAAGGAGAAGCAATTTTAGGAAGGTGATTGGGCATTGTTATATGATTCTAGGTATAAAGAATTTAAGGGAAAGTTAAGGACAAGATGGCTCAGACCTTATGTTGTGGAAAGATGCCATGATAATGGTTCAGTGCAAATGATAACCATAGATGAAGAAGCCATTCCTTTGCTTGTTAATGGACACCGATTGAAAATTTACAAGAGACATTTATGGAAACAAGAGTTCATTGATGATATCAATAAAATAGTGATGATAGTGGAGCAAGTTCCAACTCCTCCCTCATCAAATCACTGAAAAAAACAAAAAAAGAATAAGGACTCAGGTGAAAATCTCCATGAGGCACCTGAGTCCCATCATTGGGTTGAAAACCTCTTGAGGTGGCTCAGTGAAATAAAAAAAAAAGGAAGAAAAAGAGAATAAGAAATATCCCTGGGTGAAAACCTTTCTTGAGGTGCCCAGGGAAAATAGCTAGTATGAAAACCTCTTAGAGGTAGCCTAGTTGTTTTTCAAAAAAAAAAAAAAATCATGAAATTTCCATTTGTAGGTCAGCAAGAAGGAAGGTCAAGGAGAAAAGGAGGATCCAAAATATATCCTTGTCACTCACATATTTATTTTTCCACTCATTACCATGCATCCCTCCATCATTTCTATCATTCTTTCACTCCATTGCTTCAGTTTATAAAAGGATTGTGTTTTCTACATGATCTCCTGTATTCTTACAGGATCCCCTGAAAACCTATAGGATGATCCTATAGGAATTAAAATGGCCCAGAAATCCTACAGGAAGCATTCTAAGGGAAACTGATGGATTTGCTAAGCCCCTAAAATTCCCCCTCTTCATCATCTATCACCACACCTTGTCCACCATCATCATCCTTGCATTCACCATTAGAAAAAATTAGTTTCAAGAGTATTTTTTTCTCCAATCTTCGAAAAAAGGGGAAACAGAGAAGAATAAAGAGCATCACTTAAATATTCCTTGCTCTCCACACTCCCACTCCTTATTTCCATCCATGTCACCATCCTCATAGCCCCAACAAGAAGAATGATTAAAGAGTTCTATGGGACAAGCAGTTATAGGACATTCTGTAGGAAATCCTGTAGCGGCCTATCTTACAGAATACGAATCATACCAGCAACAAGCCTTCAACATGATGATCCAGGAGCTCCAAAGCAGCAACATCATATCTTCAACCACAAGTACCTGCAAAAACAAAGAAGCCATTAGTAGACAGTAAGAGGAGGAAGAAGAATGGCATGTAGCAAATACACACATCAACAACTCTGGTCTTCGACAACTGCAACATAGCATTGGAACCACAGGTAAGGATCCCGCTCACTCTCTCATGTGCATCATGTAGTCAAAAAATGTAAGGGTTACGAGATAGTTGGTTTATAAGTGAAAAGGTGGCCAGTTAACTTGGCCACCTTCATTCAGTCAACACATGCACAATTGGGTATCCTCTCACACGTTGTTGTAGTCAACTCAAAGATAGAGAAGGAGTAGGACAAAAGTGGTTAAAAATACGGATCCATAAGGTGGGAGATGATTACGAGGAGTGGGAAATGATGAGGTGGTAGTGGGACCAATGGTCCAAAAATGGAAACGTACCTTTGCTGCCAGCACACCACCTCACCCTGAATCACCATAAGAGGAAATAAAACATCGGTCCCATGCATTCATGCATTTCAGTTCCTCAAAACTCACTCATTCAGGTCACTCTCATACCCAGGAAACCCACCAGAAGCAAAACTCCATCGCTTCACTGCACAAGAATTATTACATGATTGCACAGGAATTCCTACAGGATACATAGAGACTATCTACAGGATTGGCAGAGAAGAGTTCAGAAGGAATATCACGGAATTGGCCACTGCAAACAATCTAAAGAGGTAGGCTATGTAATTACATCCCTCTTTTCAAGTAAATGAACCAAAAATCCTCTAAGTTTGAGTGAATTTATCAACTGTGTAAGGGAATTACATACACAGTCATCTCTGTTTTGGTTTTGCATTTGAAAAATTGTTTCAACCCTCTCATTTTCTCCTCAAACTTCACTAGGAAGATGACAGGAGGGTTTAATAGGAGAGTTCCCACCAATGCCGTGAGAATCCAACAACACCCCCAAGTTCTTAAAATCTAAACAAGATATAATTGGATACGGGTTTTTGAAAAATTCAGAGGGTATGATGATGAGGTGGCTCAAGAATTTTCTCTCTCCCTCACTTCACTAACCATAATAAATGCCACTGTTGTAATAATGGGCCTCACTATAGATCTAACCCATGAGCTCATCAACAAAGTCACCACACTTCCCCTAGGAGCACCATGGAGGAAACAAGACAAAGGAGATAGCTAAGTTGCCAAAAGAAAATTCTTTTTAGAAGGTGAGGAATCCACTAAGGACAAAAATGGAGTAAGGAGGGAAATTCTGCCATATCCATGGAATATGGTAGGCTACCAATTGATAAAATAAATCTCATGTGAGGGTAGGTATAGTGTGGTCTATGGCTATCATTTCAGGATCCTTGAAGAATTGAGATATGGAGCATAAACACCACGTTGCCAAAGGCTCAACATACCATACTTCCTGCTTCAATCACTAGTAGACTAAATAATCAAAGTGAAGGAGGGAAATTCCCAACAGTTAGCTCCCCATGGGTTGATTATGATCCTCATAGAAGGTTCCCTGCAAAACCTCGAAACTCCTATAACATGGTCTTTCATAGACATGCCAGTAGAGGATGACATCAAACCTCTCACTTATGATGTTAGTCCTACTGTCAGTGAAGAGGAAGTAAAATAGGAAGAGGAAGATATAGAAGGAGATAAGGATGAGATGGATGAAGAAGGAGCTAACACAGAGGAACATGATGAAGATGAATAAGAAGAGGGAGAAGAGAAGGAGGATGATGAAGAAACAGAGGAGGAAACTGATAGAGATGATGAAGATCAGCAAGAAGAAGAAGATATGAAGGACATAGAGGAAGAAGGAAATGGAAAAGAGGGGATAGAAAACAAGGAGGAGTCACCTAGGGTGTCTCCAGAAGCCACTGAGAGAGAGGCAACAACTTCCCTCACTGATCTTAGCACCCCAATCAAGAAAAAAAGAAAACGGCAGAGGCAGACCCCATTATATTTCAGGACAAGAAAAAACACAAGAATAAGATAGGGGAAGCCCCAAGCATCAACCAAAATTCCTATTGTGATTGAAGACCTCCCTACACAAAAAGATAAAATGCCTTCCGCTAAGTCCCCTATCACCTATGTGAGGAGGCCTACTACTAGATCAACTTCCTCCAAGGGAAAAGCAATCCTACAAGATACACAACAAAATCTACAAGAAGCAAAAATAGTCGTACAGGATACTCTGCTGAATCTACAGGAGGCACAAAAATTGGAAAGGAAGGTAGGGGAACAACAGGAAACTAAAGAAGAGTACCCAGAGACAAAATAACCCATCCCCCAATATAACCTGGACTCCTATTACGAGTTTATTAAAGGAGGTAGGGTCATACCTAAAACATTTTCCATCCCACCGTACTTTGAGCTTGAGAAGGAAAGGGCCAGAACTCACTGATGGATGCATATCACCAAATAAAAGGGGGTGGAAGACATTGGGCACATGGAAGAGAAAATCAAGGAGATGGGAAGAGAGCTAAGTGGCTTGAGGGACAAAGAATCTATAATGAGAAATCAACTAGAGATAGAAAATGCATAGTTGAGGGGATAGCTGCAGGAAAGAGAGAATCAATTGGCATGTATGGCCAGTCTCTCTTTGGAAGCAATCCAGTGTAGGATTCCAGCTAAATCATATGCTCTTCACCTCAAAGAACAATGGTTGCAGTTTCAGATTAAGACCCTAACACAGAGAGGCACCATGCCATTTCAGGACTACATGTAGTTTATTGATCTTTGTGATCAAATTACACTAGAATAGAGGGCCAAAATGGCTGAGTTTTATTTGCACAACATGGCCCTCACAAACATGAATGTATGGGACCCTAATGCCAAGCTAGGAGATATACAATTAATGGATTTGGCATCATGGATGAACCATGAGGAGTCAAGAGCTGCAGAGATGAAAAGGATATTGGCAAGAGATCAAACTGAACCTCTTCTGATCAGAGCTGAACAATCAAATCCTATGGCCCTCATCAATACCCATAATTTGATTGCAAATTATCCTCAACTTGAACCTAGATATCTTGTTGCCCAAGAACACTATAATATTTACAAGAATCAACATGGTTATCACTATCTCTTCACACAATAAGAGGGAAATATTTCCAAAAGATAAACACCACAAGAACTATTATTTCTTATGCATAACAACACATTCATTTCCAAAAGAAAAACCACCCCAACTACCCAGATTTTTCAAGGAAAGGTAACACATTAGCTATGATCATTGTGTGTGTAAATACATATTATTTTTCCAAAATAAATTATCCGAACAACTATTATCTTAATGAATCTAAATGCATATTGTTTTACCACAATAACTATTATTTTTGTACATGCAAATACATTTTTATTTTCCGAGAAATATAACACAATAGCTATTATTTTTGTACATGCAAATACATATTTCTTTAACAAGAAGTTATAACACAATAGCTATTGATTTTGCACATGCAAATATGTATTTTTTTACAAGAAATTGTAACATAATAGTTGTTCTTCTTGTGCATGCAAACACATATTTCTTTTTCAAAAAAATATCCTGGAATATTTTTCTTTTTATGAGCAGGGTTCAAATGCATTCTAATTCAATAAAATATCTCAAATTCTTTACCTTTTTATGTGGAAGGTTCACATGCATTATTTTTCAAGAAAACAACAAAGCTAACTTATCTTTTATGCACAAGATTCATATGTAGTCTTCTTCTAAATAATAAAGCTAACTTCACTTTTAATCTTCTTAATGAAATTAACCAAGTTAACATAACTTATCTTCCATTCAATGACTAAAATTTATTGTGCGACCTCTTCTACAATGACTCCTCATCTTCTTTTCTCCAGATAACAATTGAAAACAAAAAAAATGGCAATCTCTTGAAAAATACGAGAGGTTATCATCTTGTAAATATTTTCACACAACCTACAACATAGGAATCGTTTGGAATTGTTTGATCTAATGTCTAGCTAGTAAGACTTCCTATGCTTAGGAAGAATTAGTAACAAAAGCATTTGTTGGTAGGATAGGCACTGTGGAAAAACATACATGAGAAGTCAACCATTAGTGAGCATCATGTTCACATATCATGGATGGCAGACATTTTTTATCATGGGTTTATTATATTTTCATGTAAACAAAAATACACCGCACTTATCTTGAATCAATGCAAACTAAGTTTACTCGACTACCTCACACAACAAAAATGATTAAAATGAGGAATCCAAAATAGAGGTCTCTCTACTACGATTTTTCACATTCTTTACATTCGCGGGAAGCAAAACCAAAACAAACAAACTTTGTATATGCTATTTCTCTACTCACCACAAAGGTTCCCCTAGTTTTATGTAATCACACCCCATTTTCCATAACACAGATCTACAATGAATAAATAACGAAAAGGGTGGTTATCAAGAAATGTTTAATTTTAATTGATTCTTGATACTCAATATTCATTATTCATATGAAATTAGTAATATTTTCACACCTCGTAGATACATGAGTTTTTACGTATAGAGATATCACATACTCCCCCCCTAATGATAACATTGTGCTCATTATTCATCCCTTCTTTGTTTCATCATCATTACATGTTTTCCTAGTTTGTATGTCCAAATGGAAATTTGTGTGTTCATTTAGATTTCTTTTGGATCTCACAATTTACTTTTTAGATCATCTTTCAATCATGATATCTATCTCAGAACAACCAAAAGGGGATCCTTCCCATTCAAAATGAAGGATTTTATATCCAAGAAATACTAATAAGAAAAATCAATTATGGTTTATTAATATTCATAAACATTTACAACTACAAAAAATATTCAATTTTTACTTTCAGTTACTTAGCCATTATTCAATTTGATAAATGTAGGTTTTAACCCTGTACATAAATTACCTGCATACAAATTCTAAAAAGCAGAAAATAAACAATGGTGAAACCATAAAACATAAAAGAAATATACACAAAGATTTCCCCTCGATCCCAAAACCGAGACTACTAGACTTATTTTTCATTATATTCCTTTCAATGTTACAATAAATATATATGCATGCTAAAGCATCCATAAATCCCAATCCGTTCACCTTGGATTAGAACATAATCGTAGTTCCCTTGACAGGATCTAAAAAATGCCATGGACAGAAAACCATCATGCCCAAAACCATGTACTAAATCCATGCACAAAACCATAGGTAGGTCCACCGAACTAATATAGGGTCCAAAAAAAAATTCCCAGGGCGCTACCTCAGACCGTGTGCAGGGAGGCTATCGTCGCCCAACATACCCCTCGACAGGGCGAGTAGTTCCCCCCCTGCTGCACCCATTGTAACATACAGGTGGGGTTGCCATGCCCCCCCACACTTGGGGTAGTCAAGGAAAGAATATAACACACACCCAAAATTCTCCCACTTGTTGTTTCCTTACACAGGGGGCACATGAGAGCTTAGTCATTGGTCCAACCCTGCAACACTTTGTCAATGCCTCTACAATATTCTTCAAAGTAACCACCTTTACCATAAACACTTTTTTATCCTTAACCATATCCCTCACAAAGTGATACTATACATGAATGTGCTTTGTCTTTCAATGATAAGCAGGGTTCTTTTCCAAGAAAATTACACTTTGGCTCTCACAATCTATCCTTATAGCTTAAGATACTAAGCCCATACTTGAACACAATCTCTACAACCAAACTACTTCCTTGCTTGCATGAGTGGCTGCCATGTATTCTACCTCTATAGTTGAAAATGACACTACAGACTATCTCTTACTCATCCAACTGACTTCACCTCCAAATAGATTAAACACATACCCACTTGTAGATCTTCTCTGATCCAGATCTCCAACCCAATATGCATCAACAAAGCCAAAAATGTCCAAAACTATGTCCATTACTGGTCTTCCTTGGTACCACAAACCATAATCACTAGTCCAATGCAAATACCTGAAAACCTGCTTCATTATTGTCCAATGCTCCTTCCCTAGTTTTGACATAAACCTACTCAATACTCCCACTTCATGTGCAATGTCTGGTTTAATACAGACCATTTCACATATCAGGCTATCGACTGCAATTTCATATGGAACATGGGACATGTCCTATTCCTCTTCTTGTGTCTCGAGAAATTGTTCAACATATAACTTTACACCTATAGGAATAGGAACCTTCACCGGTTTATTATCTTGCATATTAAACCTTTGCAGTATTTTCTCGACATACTTCCTTTGGTTTAACCTGAGCTTTGTATTTTCCTGATCTCATTTAATTTCCATGCCCAAAATATAGTTTGCAGCACCAAGATCTTTCATGACGAATTTGGATGACAATTGAGTCTTCAAATCTTGGATAATTTCTTTTTCATTCCAACTAGTAACATATCATCCACATACAAGAACATATAAATAACACAGTCACCAATTAATTTAAAATACACACAGTGATCCACTTTTCTTTTGGTGAAGCCAAGTCACCATATAAATGTATCAAATTTCTAATACCACATGCTTGGTGACTGTTTTAACCCATACAAAGACTTTTTTAACTTTCATACCAGTTCTTTCTTACCCTTCACCACAAAGCCTTTAGGTTGCTCCATGTAGATCTCTTCTTCTAGATCCCCGTGAATAAATGTTGTCTTCACATCCATCTGTTCTACCTCAAAATCAAAAGTAGCAACAAAAATAAAAGTAATATATTAGAAGCTAACTTGGAAACAGGAGAAAAAATATCACCAAAATCAATTCCCGACACCTCGGAATAACCTTTTTCTACCAACTGAGCTTTATATTTCTCCAACTTTCCTTCTACATTCATCTTCTTCTTAAACACCCATTTTCTGCCAATGGGTTTCCTTCGAGCTGACAACTCCACCAAATCCCAAGCCTCATTTTTGTGCAAAGATGTCATTTCATCAACCATGACCTCTTTCCAGTGTTTTCCATCCTCTGAATCTGTTGCTTCGCTCATAGTTTTGGGATCATCATCAGTAATAGATAAAGCAAAATTTGAACATAAAGCAGATGGAATATACCTTTTTGTCTACCTTCTTTCTTGAATGATCTTCTCATAGCTGTAGTTTCTAGCTTTTCATATTTTGATTACTTTTCTCCTGTAGAGTCAGATTCTTCCACCTTTAGCTAAAACCCTATCTTCTTAGGTTCCTTTGGCAGGAATTCATGTTTAATAACATCTTTCACCTCCCTAAACACCATATCTCAATTTTACACAATCTTTCTTGTTTATGGGTTCCAAAGCTTATAACCTTTTAAGCCATCCTTATACCCAATAAAGATGCACCTTTCAGATTTACTATCCAACGTTGTTCTTTTCTCCTTTGCAACATGTACATATGCATCACATCCAAATGCCCTCAGATCTGAAAGAGAAGGATTCTTACCAGTCCATACCTCTTATGGAGTCTTATCCTCCAATGCTGATGTGATCTGTTGACCAGGTAACATGCAGTCTCCACTGCCTTTGTCCAAAAGTCATGTCCTAACCCGACACCAATGAGCATGCTTCTTTCCTTTTCCATCAATGTCCTTTTCATTCGTTTTGCAACTCCATTTTGCTAAGGTGTGTATGGAGTAGTCTTTTGATGTGCTATACGACACTTCTTACAAAACTCTTCAAATTCATTCTTACAAAATTCTCCACCCTCATCTGTTCTCAGCACCTTTATCTTCTTCTCTGTCTGGTTTTCCACCAGAGCCTTAAATTCTTTAAACTTTGTTTAAAATGCAACAAGATGATGGAGCTTAGTAAAAAGAAGTCGCCTTCACTAAGTGTGCCCGTAGGCTATTTTTGGCGCAAAGTCTATTTTTAGACATATGGATCATGGT
>APFE030559833.1:33353-58130 GCA_000404065.3 Pinus taeda
TGAGAGGGAGTGTTGAAAATGCAACAAGATGATGGAGCTTAGTGAAAAGAAGTCGCCTTCACTAAGTGTGCCCACATGCTATTTTTGGCGCAAAGTCTATTTTTAGACATATGGATCATGGTCTATGAGTTGTAGAATGCTATTTGTGGATTATTGGTCATGTTGGTAAAAATAGATGGACTTCTATTTTTATACATATGGGTGGAGTCTATTTTTAGACTTCCAGGCTAAAAATAGAACAATCGAATATTATTAGCTCTTAATAGTATTTGGACTATAAACATTATCTTATTCTCTTGGAGCACTTTAGTTCGAGCTACAGATGTGGCACATGCAACTACCAGAAGGAAATACACTTTTCTTATGGGTTACTTGAGCTATTGCATGAAGGACTTCAGTTAGAACTCAAGTGATTGAGTTTGGTGGAGTTGAATGAGGAGTTGATGGAGTTGTGTCAGTTTGACTTAGTTGAACTAGTTGTATTTAGTCTAACTAACAAATACACTAGTGATGAGTGATGTGAATTAGTTATTAATTAATTCACTAATTATTAACTCATGAATCAACTAAGGAATACATCAATTAACTCATTGCATGGACAGTTCAGTGGAGACAAGTGTTAGAGATGAGTGAAAGGGCAAGACCGCTGTTAGTTGTGACTATAGTTTTGCATGTGATTTGCACAATCAGTGGATTGAGATTGCCAATGAGGATTGCGTAGTGTTACACAAGGGAAATATGAGTTTGGATCAGCCATTCTCATGCAGGATTGTGCAGTGGAGGCAGGCAAGCAGTGGAGGAGATTTGAACCTGTGATTGATTCAAATCTGAGCTAGTCTGTGTGTAACAGGTGGAGATAGTACTGAGTACTTGTGAGGAGTATTGTACTATGTATTGTTACATGTTCTCAATTAATATAATATACAGATAGTTGGGGGTTTTTAGCTGCATGCTTTCCCCGTGATATACTGTGTTGATATGTGTGATTGATGCTTCAATGTGCGCATGCGATTGTTTCTTAATTCCAAAATTGATGATCAATGTAGAGGAGGTTATGTATTATGCATGATTCCGCAAATAGTGTATAATCAGGATAATCTCTGTGAATAAGTGTCATATTATTCAAAATTTATACATTAAACTCCACATGTACTGTTAAGGAAGTGGAACCCACAAAACAAAACCATTCTGACCTTCCACACATGCTACAGAAACTTCAAGATCCAACCAACCCTTCCAAGTGACCAACCCCTAAGACAACTTGAAATTGCAATGCCTTAGAGCCTCAGTTGTTCCCACGACAAGGAATGCACGTGACCGGGACTTCCAATTCACTCCTATAGCAAGGTATCCATGAGACTGTGGAACTTTTCAGCTAGTTCTGGGCCAACGACCTTAGATTCTGTGCCACTTTTTCAGGGCTAGGACTTAGGCCACTTCCCAGAACTTCATGAAAGCTTCAGAAATGTAAATAACCTCAAAACAATAGTCATAATGAAAACATTTTATTAATGACTTGACTGGACCCCTACAAGCTATGATAGGCATTTCATCAAACATATCACACATATGTAATAGGTCATAACAACATATCTGAGCATAGGGGTCTCATACTTATCTGAGATTCGTAAGGAAACATTCATGTATTAATACAATAGTTGCATTATCATCCATTAGATAATATATTCATTTTTCATTCCTTTATTAATCAAAACATGATGAGTGCCATACATCATGACTGTCATAAAACATCCTCTTAATCGACATATATTCAACAAAAATAGCAAAGATATAACAACCATAAAAACCACATATGAAAAAGTATATTTAGAATCAAATATAAGATGAAAGTAGCTCTTATTAACATATGAAAAATGCAACTAGGTTTAGGACTTCCACTCACCACCCAACCATATATTGGTTGAACCAAATGTTTCCTTCATCCAATCACTCCCATGCCTTTTTCCAAGCATGAATGTGGGATCTCATGGAAAAAATCCAACAAAAGCAAACTAGGGCTTCCAGAGGCAAAACCACCTCAACCCCCAACCAGTGATTCCACCTCATGGTAGGACATCACTAACCATCACCAGATTGGTACCTACCCAAGTTGTCTATGGCTCTAAAGTGTTTGTTCCAACAAGGGCTTCTAGGACTAGTAACTCAACCCATAGTTGTTGTCGGGATTCCAAAGAGTTTATCCAACTAGGGCTTCTAGGACTAGTAAATCAACCCATCAAGGAATTCCAGAGAGTTTTTCCTACCAAGGCCTCTAGAACTAGTAACTCAACCCAAGTTGTTGCAAGGCTTCAAGAGCGTTTTTCCAACCAAGGCTTCTAGGAACTAGTTACTCAACCCACTGACATAAGGAACATGAGAACCAACCAGAAATAAAATGAAATACACCCAAAACACCATGACTATTCAGGAAATGGAAAGTCTAGGAAAATCCACCGTCAATCCAAGAAATCATCCATGCGAATGACATATCATAACCAAGAAATCCCAAGTATGTCACAATCCTCCAAGATTGCTCCAAGAAAACTCTAAGTGTCCAAGTGTATGAGAGAGAGATCCAAATCTGAACTGACAAAAGATACCAACTGATCCTTAGAAGTCTTTTTATTAACGAGGCCTCTATTTTCTTCAATTTTCCATTATTTTCCTTCAATTTTCTCCACACATGCAACCTATGACCTTTCACCTTCCTTTTCTCCTAATTTCCATTATTTTCACAAATAAAATGCCAATTAATCCCTCATGCCTTTTCAAAGCCTTTTCCATTTCCTTTGCCAATTTCCATCGCCACTAATTAATCACAAGTGATCCCCATAACTATGTTTTGCCCAACATTCATATTGGAATATGTGTCCCATATCCATGGTTATTATTTTTTCCTTTATTACTTGATTACATGGAATTTTGACTAGGGTTATTACATGCTGGGTTTGGACAGACATTATAACTTGATTGATCTAGGAGGTATCTCTAGATCTTGAGGGTTATGGTGTTTATCTATCCCCTATTTATCTAATAACTCGATTTTAAGTGTGTAGAGATCTCAAGGGCTCATATATTTGGCGTGAGGGGAAGTATTAAGTTTGGACCAGCCAAATCCCAAGACAAGAAAGCTTAAGAGCCCATTGTGTTAAATTTCAAGTCTTATCTGATGATTGGTTTTGCAGAGTTTTGGGCAATTTATTACCCATTAAAATATTTTACTCATCTATTTCATTATATTGTGCAAATAAACATAGATATGCTTATTAGAGTTTGAAATTTATTATGAATATTGTAAAAAAAATTGTAAATAATTTTATCTTCTAACCCTTGTTTTCAATTGGGGTTTTGGGATCTATTTTTTTTTTTTTACATATTGGGTTCTTGGGCTTTTAAAATTTTATTTGTGCTGGTGGATTTCAAAGCTATATATGAAGAATTATTAAGGGTTTCAATTTTTGAAAAACAAATACATTCTTAAGAGGGTTTCTAGAGGTGGATCTAGGCTTAAGAAGGCAATATCCATCCTCTATTATTCTCTCAAACTCAATGTCAAGCTTCAAGGAAATTTTGGTGATTATTTGAAGAGGAATTTCAAGATTTGAAATTTTTTTCTCTGAATTGGGCAATGATTTCAGTGATTTTTTGAAGTGTCAAGCCTTGTCGTGGCTTCATTCTTTCCTCCCAGTTCCTCTGCTACTATCTTTTCCTCCTCGGCTTGATCTCTTGTCCTTGCCGTTGTTTTTCTTTAAGCCCTTAGGGTTTGACTGTAAGGCCTTTCTCTACCATCCCTGCTTGTCATTTCCCTTTTATCCCTATGACAGGCCTTAAAAAGCCTCTCCAAGCCCTCTTCCTCTCCTTTCTCCTCCACTGCAACCCCTTCCCTCCTAGATCAAGCCTCTGCTTCCTCTATTTAGTTTAACAAATAACCTATTTGGGTTGTGTTTCCCTCAAATCCCCCTCACCTTTCTCGACCCTCAATCCTAAGGACTCTAAGGCCATCAACTCTTCAACACAACCTCTTTACCCTTTAACGGAGGCCCTAAAGGCCTTATTCATGCATGCCCTCACCTCCTTAGCTTAGCCTTCAAGCCTCATCCCTCTGATTTGGCAAAATCAACCTTGGAAAAACCTTCATCTCTGCCTCTACTAGGTTACTAATAAATCACATGATTTCTGAGCTAACACTTCAATAAATTTTGGATAGTTTGCAGTGGTTGTATGTATCTCAAGCCTTGGAGGATCTGTTGGAAAATCTCTAGGCTCATGCTAGGCCTTGGGCCTCAAGGTTTTGTTTTCTAAACTATTCCTTTACCCAATGTTATCTTAAACAAGGTAAATATCTCATCACAGTGACAAAAAAATCATATAAATGACATAAATTAGTTTACAAGTTTCCTAGTTTGTTAATCACTTAAGTAATTTGGGCATCCATTGTTTAACTTGATTTCATAAGCTTTGGTGACTTTTATCTTTGTTGGGATTGCATAACAGATGTATTAGTATCATAAGAGAGCTCAGAGTGGTCTCAGTAATAGATTGACTTATTTGTATTCATAGACCTATTTGAACTCAATTCACTCACAGTTGTCCTAATTAATTCACTATTGTTACAACATTTACTTGCTGCTCATAAGTAACAAAAGGTTTTTTCATTCACTGTGGGAGAAATATGCCCTATTGTGAACCTATTCATACTCTTTAAAAGTTATTAATTTTTCACTATAATCTCAAGCACTGAAAACATTAAGCTTTAATTCCATTATATAATTTTGGCATCTTGAGTATCTGGTTTTCAAGGAATATCATTAACTAAATTTTAAGTGACTAAAAATCACTGTGACATATAAGATTTGAATATTGGTAAATTTAATTGAATGTATCTTGGATAATTGGTATTGAGAATATTTTTAGAGGTTTCTAAATTACATAAGAGTTACCTTACTGGTGCTCTCATTTATGACATTAGAAATCTGAATATCATAAATCACTCTAAGTGTTTTCAGTGACTCATAAGATAGATGCAATTTTTGCTTTAAAAGTTAGGGACTTGTAAGCCTTCATGTTTTAATCAAGCAATATCTTAAGTTGAATTGTCACTAGAAGCTTGTGTTGAAGTACGCTAAGAGCATTTAAAAAACACATTGTTTCTTTGTCATTGACATCATTATCTTAAAAAATTGGATGGATGTTGGAAGAACATAAGGACTCTAGTTCTCTTTTTTGTGTTTGGGTTAAAGAACATTATAAATTACTATTTGGAATCTAAAGTTTAGCTTGGAGATTAGTGTTATGGGAATAAGTACCCTAGGGCTTTGGGTTGAAACCCGAACAGAGCAGGAGATTACTACAGTAAGAAACACTCATACAACCCAAGAAACATGAATATATAAACAAACTATGCGATAGCGACCATACTCGGATGTCCTTCGTTTGGGTAGTTCCAGTAGGGTTTAGACCCTTTGCAACTCTTGATGATCTTCAAATCTGCAAATCCACCAATTCGAACATACATAGCAGCATATAGATAAAGCATTTTAATGAAATCAACTTTATATCATACAAGAAAATGATTAGTTATACATCAAAATAACATTCATACATGAATTACAACAGTATCTGATGTATAAACAAAGTCAATCTCAAGAACAAGACAACGCTTCTTTTTATTGTAGAAAGCTATAACTAACACGTAGAGAATTCACTTGAGTCTTCTTCTTCCGACTCCAAGTGGAACCGTCCTCCAGATCTGTCCAGTCCCAGTCTTCGACAACCTCCTTCCATAACTAATACCATGATATCTCAAGCAAGTGGGAGAATATCAACGCTCAAGGAAACAAGGGTTTCCTGAAACTTGGGGAAGTGCTTGAAGCACAGGGATACTTTAGACTCAGTCAGGGATAATCTCAGTATAATAATTCTATCTCTTCTCCTCTTTAGGCCTTCCCATAGAAGTCTATTTATACTTCTCCCAATTATTTTTTTAGTTGGGAAACAGTTGGGCCACGGGCACTAGGAGGTAAATAACAGGTAAAACCCATGAACTCCCCAAGGAATAAAACATTGTTTTTAAAATATTTGGACCAAGTCTGGAAGGAGTGGTTTCCCTAGGCCATAAACCAAGCATCACAAGTACCAAGGGTGGTAAATGGAGCTATAACAGATGCCCCTAATATATGAGGTCAGAAGGGATACATGATGGCCGGAATGTATTAAGTATATGGAAAGGAATCCTGTTGAGACTGAGAAGGACTTCACCAGAATTCAGCTTGCTAAACCATCAAAAAGAGATCAGAAAGAAACTACTGTCTGAGGCAGGCATACCCATGCTTAGAGAAAGTAAAGCATGTTCACACATCAAGTACAAGCGTTTTCACTATGTATACAAGTATAAAGAACTGAAAGAACATAATGGATCATCTGATCATGATCGAAATAATACATGTCTGAATATCACATATAAGAAGATGATCAATGAAGTTGAAAGATGATGTTGATCATTGATATCAAAAACTGATCCCAATGGTACCAAATGAACATGATGGAATAAAATGATACTACATCACAACTCGGATGCCAACATATAAGATGTCGTTGTGAAGGGCTGCAACATAGAAGGTGGATGGTGTCGACTAGCAGTAACAGGAACAACTGACAAGTGAACCAAAACATGCTGGTGCAACCCGAGGTCTTCACCGACTATTGTGGTACATTTCTACACAATGGGAATAAATGATCTGAGGTTGACCACGTGAGAAATTGTTTTATTACTAGTCATTGATATATACCGTTGACAAACGTGAGACTACTCACCGATAATGATAATGAGAGTCAAGGTACCCAGTATAATCTAACAAGTGCGAATGAATGAGCTAGAGTCGAACACCTATAAGAATCTATCAATCATGGGACAATGATGGTTTCCCACTATCGATAGGGAAGGAATCTACCAATGATGACTGCAAACCCCAAGGTATTGCCAAATGGACTCTAGATCTTTGTCCTAGATCAATGAGCTGTAGTTGAGAAGAAAAGATCCGCTAGGCGGAAGGCACTAAGGCATCCTTCATCAATCTAGTACAAGTGCAATTGGTAGGCCAACAATGTGGAAGGAATCAGATGAAAAAGATGTAGTAACATGACCGAAGCATGTTTCTGACGTACACAAGATGTAGCTAGTGCACGATAGAAACCCTCTGAACCGACCAATAATGAAAGCTGCCACAGAGGTGAAGAATCCACCAATAGGGTAAGATGGAAACCAAGGCACTGCATGAATCCCAATGTGTGATAATGAAAGTTGATGTCGAACACAAGGGAAACCACTCAGTCAAAGACCCATGATACTGATCGATGTTGAGCACAAGGTGACCTATCAATAATGAAAATAGGGCCAAGGTGCAGCTCTAGGCCTGCCCTTAGAGCAATATGTCGTCGTCGATAAGGACAAGACCCACCAACAAGAAGTCAATGGAAACCTTATCAAACCGGCATGAGAAAAGGACCAATATAACTGATTTGATGACAAACACGAAACTGACAACCAGGGATGGCCGACTAAAAATAGGTCAAGAGACACAACAGAGAGGCCGACTTAGGCTTACTTCCCTTGAAAAAAAGCACGACTCAATGATGACTATATGACAGCATATGATAACTCTGTATAAGTTCGTCATGCAGGAGGCACGAGCGAACTCTCCATATGATTGGAAGATGTAACCAATCAGAGGAGAACTGACTCAATAACAAGGTTAAGGTGTACCTAAGTCAAACTAAATCCCACCCAAAATGGAGGAGAGACTTTCTTTTGAGTGCTTTGTTCAAGGGCAATACGACTGACTCTAGCTACCAACAATATATGGAAATGTTGTCATGTTCCCACTCTTTTTTGAAATATATAATTTTTTTTGTCTTTTTATTTAAGCTGGAAAAAGAATAAAAGAATGCTATAGTATAGTGGAAAGAATGAGTGTCAGAGAAACAGATGATCTAGTTCTTGGGTTGGGAACGATCTTATGCTTAATGCAGGGAGGCGAAACTGGTCAAGTACACTCAAAGGGATGTTCCTTCCACAGGTCAAAGGGTGTGTCAAGTTGCAGAATCTAAGTGATTGCATGGTTGATTTTGCAGAATACATGGTTAAATAAGTGGCTTAAACACGAGTCCAAGTGAAGCCGACTCAAGGCCAAAAGGTGAAAATAGTCAAAATGTAATGCAACAGTACGACTCAACACAAATGAGCCTATAAGGTATAAGGCCAGAAATAAGCGTAGAAGCAAGGAGAATGTGTCTTCAACGCACAAGTCATGGTGGGACTAAAGAGGATTCCCGAGACTACTCAGTATAACAACATGGGCAACCAATGTCAGTGAGGTTCTAACTATGATTCCCATGTAAAGGATGGCTCTACCATCGCATCATGATTTAAAAAATCAGCAAGTGAACATGGTTTGCTAACCAAGACACGATGGGGTCGACCCTATGGCTAATGTATCACTGAACGGAGGCTAGTATGCAAGATGCAATGGAAAAAATGGTTTCCCTAACCTATATGCCAGTAAGTGAACAACACCTGCCATGACGGGTCAGTGGTCATGGGACTGAAATAGGATCTCAAAGAAGTCTCCAAAATATCCTGAAACAATAACCCATTCTCGACAATCCATACCCACAAGTTAAAAAATTCATGAGATGAAAAATCAAGTTTTGAGAAAAAATTTTGAAATTTCAAAGCTATATATTGACTTTTAGGCTCACAAATTTTTCATTTCTATTTGGAAAAAAGCTGTGGATAAAGAAAAGGAGCAAACTTGCCTCTGAAGAATTTGACTATTCAAATCGCGCCAAAGTTACCAGGTAACCCTCAAATCATGCTTGCAATGTTTTGTGATTGTTTTTGGAAGTTTTAATTAATATTTAACCATGGGAATTCATGTCAAAAAATCCAACTCTATGTACACGCGGGTTGGATGTGACTAACCCGCATATACGATGGCCCTACACACAAATATGTGTAAAGGGAACCTATGTGTACACGAGTTGAAATTCAAACAAAAAATCTAACGGTTGAAACTCATTTTTTTTAGGATGACCATCACATGGAGAGAGAGAGCATACCACAATTGACAATGAGGTAATGAATGACCAAAATGCACTAGATGCATTGAGAGGGTGCGACTTGTTGAAATTCTTCAAAATGACGAACATGAAATCCAACACATGCCTGCTCGAATTACTGATCCACTACTGGAGTGTAGAGGGTGATGCCTTCATGATAGATCAGATGCCTCTCAGGATTGAGGTGGAAGACATCTACTTTATTATAGGTCTCTCCCAAAGAGGGGAGGTTGTGCATTTGACCGACAGGACAAGGAGTAGTCTTTTAGTAGAAGACTATGTACACATATATTGTCCTGGGCATCCGGGAAAGATTGGAAGTCAGATTCCAATCAAACACATGGATAGTTTATGTCTAAGGATTTTTATGTTTACGATTGCGATGGTAAATGGATCAACTTCACTACATCAGGCTTCACAAGTGTCCATGAGCCTGGCAATGGAATGCCTAACCATGGTTTTCGACTGGTGCACACCTCTTCTAACCAACATGAAGAGCCATCTGGCATCCATTCAGAAAGGTCAGACAAATAACTTTGGATATGGGACTATTTTATGCTCCTTCTTCTTCGAGAAGGTACCTAGGCTATGTCCCAAGGTATCTGTCTCTATTAGCATTCCGTGAGATCCTTGGATGGGTAGATGGGTTGACTTGATGAAACGCCTTGGAGGTGGGAACATGCCTAGGAACATTTTCAATGATGAGTTTTTCGCCTAGTGGGACCAACAGATCATCGCAGTCGACGACTACCTGTATGCTAGCATGGATTTCATAGGAGATCCAGATTTGGTGTTGCCACCAAACGCAACATGGGGAGAAATAGGTAACAATTTTTTAAGTTTTTGTCAATTTTGAGGATTCTTTTTCCTTTTTTAAATGTGAAATGAACTCAGAAATATTTTTGATGGGACAAAATACTGACAGAATAACCATGTTCCAGATGTGGGTCTAGTGACACCAGATGGATTCCTGAGGCACAGGCATCGCAGAAGAGGCAACAGCTGAGATAGAGAGGTTCCTATATGCAGTCCAAAGAAACTTGGTGAGATTGACTCACCAGGTACCAATGATAGCCATAAAGGATCTACCTGAGGATATGCAGCGCCGCGTGGTAGGAGTACCACGGGATTGGGTCCGCATACTTCGATGTGTGGCCAATGCAGTAGTTAACTTCTTAGCCGCTCATCTTGAGCCGGGTCGATAGACAGATTAGACATGATTATGGGCATTTATTCCCAATTTTGTATATTATTTTTTGAACACTTTATGTATACAAAGGAAGTTTTAATGATTATATATATATATAATATATATATATATATAATAAATATATATATATATAATATATATTATATATAAAGATCCAAATTTTTTTATGTTTGTTTAATTTGATGAATGATTGATATGCCAATCTAATGCTTGATTAGCAATAGAATCCAATAATGAATTTTCAGATCGTGGAATGTGCACATATTTAATATAAACAAATGATCGTTGAAACACCCTCTAAAAAATTGGCAATATAAATAAGGATCCCAAACCCAATAAATCACCCAAACTACGAAAGTGAGATTCTGAGTGTGCCGACTAGCACCATCATCAAATCTGAAATATATCAAGTCATCCATCAACACCTGCCAAAGCAGATAAAAAATGTTGATATCACAAAATGCCCGACAAAATATGGACAAAAATACAATATATACAAACAAGCAATTGCTCGGCTGAAACCTAAGCAAAATACTTCTTAAGGTAAAACCCATTTGGGGGCTCTGCCGACTTGTTCCTAGAGATGTTTATAGGTACAGTTCTTGAGCTAATTGACATATTACCTTCGACAGATAAATGTGTTGGAGCCAAAGGGTTTGAAACTGTACAAACATCGCTAGTAAGCAGATTGGAGAACCTAGATTCAACTTCCTGCAAAGGAGGATGAATATATGAAAAATGGTGTAAATCTTCCCAAGGTCGATCTACAACTATAATTGCTTCAAAAATTGCTTTTTCAGATGGTAAAACTGTACCTAAGCAATCCAGAGTAGAAGTAGAGTCAAGGGTCCAAGCTGGAGCCTCATCACCATCTAACTCCTTCTCTGAAAAAGGAGTAGGATGGTTGTCTGTAGAGTTATCGATAGATTCATATCTAAGTTCTGCTGCAGACATAGGAAATGCCATTCCACCAACTTGCCCTTCATCAAATGTGGTCGTAGATGAAGGTGAGGTCCAAGGGTCCGAAAAATAATGAGTTCGAAAGAACTCTTTCCGTGAAGGCTCCTTGGAGGATGAAATTGCATTGATTCTAGCTATAGGAGGGGGAAGGTCAAATATATCCATCAAGGGAGAGTGCATCCCAACTCCTAAATTCTCTATAGGTTGACAGGGATTATCCACCAATGGAACAGTAGAATCCGAAGTTTCTCGAGAGTCACCTGGAGAATAATCTAACTGATCAATTTTAACAATTCCCCCCTCATGAGGGAAATAGAGGATGCGGAAAAGAGATGAAACTATGGCATCCATATCATAAATCCAATTCCTTCCTAAGAGGAGGTTGTAATCCAGGTTGGCATCAATGATTTCTACTTCAATATTAACGACCTTTCCTCCAACACATATAGGAAAAGTCGGGATAATTCTATGTGGCCTATGAGAATGACCATCAAATGCTATTAAGAAAGTCGATGAAGGAACAATTGAAGGCGATCCAATGGCCTTCCAACATGACATAGACATTACGCATGTGGAAGTTTCCTCATCTATAACTGTCTGAAAAATATTGGTTTTTCGGTAAGTAGACTTTATCTGGAAAGTCATATGGTGAGGAAGTCTCTTTTTAACATTCAGCATATCAAAAGTGAGCACTAAAGAATTTTTTGGATCTACTGCCTTGATTGCCGAAAGCAAAACACTTCTCTAAGTAGGACACGACTGGAGTACCTCTAATGCAGACATGGCACAAGGACTTTGAGCCAGAGTTTCTACAATCGAGTAGTTCTGGACTGCCCTAGCATTAGGGTTAATAGTCGCGTGCTTTGTGGAACCTTTCGATATTTGAGGTATAGACTTAGCAGAGGGTCACTCAATATGAAGTGGGTCTATGGCTTTGGGAATAGATTTACCCTTAGATGTTTATGTTTCACCATAATCACGTGCTCGTGTGGCAACTTCGACATGAGGGTTCATCATATAAACACTTGAGGAATTTTCCCCTTCCTAGTTGCCCCCTGCAAAGGTACCAGCATTCGAGCTTGCACCAACAAGTAATTACTACCCTTGGGGAAAAGGGTTGGTCAGGACAACTTGGGAGCTAGAAGATCCTTGCTGCACTAACAAGCACTGAGCATCTTGAATCTTGGGGTAGAGGTGAGTCAAGTGATCTCCATTTCACAACTTGCATGGAAATTTAACCTTCTTTTTGGAATCTTTTCTACCCTCACCAGCACTGTTTCCATGCTTGTTCGCATTACCCTTCCCTTCCTAGTTATTCTTCTTACCTCATCCCTTCTACTTCCCATCGGATTGTTGATTTCCTTTGGGGTTAGAAGTTTGGACGATGTTTATGGAGGGAGGTTGGGAAGGTGAAGGTGTAGATGATGGTACCTGTTTAGAAGAAGCAATTTGTAGAGACAACTGCTGCAATTGGTTCACAAGGTTCACCGTATTTGTGTCAATTGATCCAACTATACCATTAGCGTGAGGGCTTGGCTTTGGTTTGGCTAAATCAACCTTGGATCTAGGAGCATCAGGTAGGATTTTCTGAAGAGTCCTAGACTGAGAATATATTAGTTCTAATTGCTGGGCTCAAAAAATAGCCCGGTCTTCTGAATCAACACTAGAAATAGACACATCCTTAGAGATTTCAGGTTGTAGAGATTTGAGAAACCATTCGAGATAAAACTATGGTGGAGTTTCAGCTTTGATAAGCGTCTTTCTCCATCTCCATTCCTGGATATGATCTGAACTGTGAGTTACCATGTCTTTATGAAAATTGGCCAGAAGCTCAATTTTAGCTTCATAGTGGATAGGCAACTGAAACTGGTTCAAGAAAATATTAGCCAAATCAGCGAAAGAAGTAAAGGTGCCCCCTGGAAACTCTATATACCACTTGGCTGCATTCCAGGTTAGGGTGCACTGAAATAACCTCAACCTGATCGAATCATCGATCAGGGATTTTGATGAGCACCATAAGTGGAATGTGGTCACATGGTCTCCTGGGTCTTCACCATTCTTCCCTTTGAATTTTGGAATATTCGATGGAAGTTTAGTTAGGACCGAAGGCTAAGCTAGATTGTACTTAATTGGATCATTCGTCAATTTATTCAAGTCTGGAAGATTAAGCGTGGCCAGAAAAGGAAGTCATGGAGGACTATGGGAATTCCATCCAGACTGGGCGAGGTTCCCATAGGTATGAAAAGAATGACCTAGATTTTGAAAGGCACCAGTTTGCCCAAAGTAACTTATAGAATCTACTGAACCAAAGGGTGATCCTTGTGGTCCAGCAAAATTTGGAGTTTGACCAACTCCTGTAGAAAATCCTTCGTAACCGGTGAAGTTACCCCCTAACGAAGTATTGAAAGGAGCTAACAGCCCCTGATAAGGGTTCCAAGCGTTAGAAAAGGGTGAAAAACTTTGAAATGAATTAATCGAGGAATACGTCACATTCACTTGTTGGCCGAAAAATCGATTCCCAGCTCCTATCCCACTAACCGTAGGGTTTGTCCAACTCTGAAAGGGGTTACTACCTTGACTTGTAAAAGGAAAAGGAATTGACCGTACTGTTGGATTGGAATGCGGTATATGACCACTTCCAAATGAGAAACCCTAAAAAGGAGCTGATTCACTCATCATGGATGTGGAAGCGGTTGATGGTATATTTAACAAAATTGAAGGAATACCTTGAGAGGGGATTCCAAATGGGAAAAATACAAAACTCGATACATTAGGCTGAGAATTCAACTTGTTGATGGAATGGAAGTAAACCCAAATATAGATGTGCTGGGAGTGTTAGAAGGGATGGAAATAGTTCCTCCCCTTTGCATAGATATGGGAGTCTGCATGCTCGCAACACTTGTCGTGGATGCCATGCTTCCAGCAGTGGTCATCGAAGGGATAGATGTGTGTGGACCTGGGCTCGAAGGCTTGTGAGTCAGAGTTCCAACATATAACAATATGTCTGGATGATCAGGAGGGAGAGGAGAATTCACAGCCGCAACCAACTATGAAAGCTCTTCTACTTCAATACTATCTTTCGACTGGAAGAGTACTCGAGAAAGAACTGGTGTGAAGCTCTCTAACTCTGTAGTAGTACCAGGTCTATCTTGTGAACTAATGCCCCCAAGCGAAGGATCAATCTTCGATCTGCCTGCTACCACTAGTTGGAAACCACTGGCAGAATCGATCCTACGCCTTCTAGGAGAAGGCTTTGGACTCGTAGGTGAAAGCCCATAAAGTCTCTGAGACCATTGAGATGGTTGGTCAACCACTTTGAATTATTTTTATAAATTCTACTTAAAGACTGAAGAAAATTAAAATCTAGGCTGACTAGGAGCACATAACACTCACTAAAATGACCTTAAAGATATCAATAATCAAACAAATTCCAAGTATTTCTGCTCTGGGTGATTAGGACCAGACACCGAAATACAAGAAAGTTAATAATAAAGGCCTTCCAAAAATCGACTAGGCTAATTATGCCCCAAGCCTACTAGCGAAGGTATCAAAGGTAGTTACGTTGACCTCCAGACAACAACCTTTGTCATTGCAAGCCCCCAAGCTTCACAAGGGTGCCCTATAGTAGTACTGCTGAACGTGATGCAACGTCAACCTCAGGTGCCATGGGATTCCCTTCTGCAGCCACTTGTGTGGATCCCTAGGATAGGAAACTATTGACACCAACTTGTATCAGAAGCTCGGTGGAACAGTTGTGAGGTAGGATCCGACAAGTAAGAGAGGGGGTATCTCTCGTCCTTATCTTCACAAACCCTTGTGCTTAACTCCCAATCACGGAGATTTCTCGGTCTCCCTAACGCTATTGGATTTTGCTCTTTAATCATACTTCTATGTTTTACAATTTAGAGCGGCCTTGGAGAGTTTACTCTCCTCTAGCCTAATCCAAGGCCCTAAATAAACCTAAACTTGTTGGTGTATTCTGATGACAATACAAAAGTTCTAGTTTATTTTATTAAGTGCTTGATTTCAAATGGCTATTCTTTTAAGTCAAAGGGCTAAATGGAAATGAAACCAATGGTGTTTGTATGACGCAAAATAAATTAATGAAGAACTAACTTATATGAATGCAATCGTTTGTTATTCGATGAAAAGAAATTTCTACTTGGGTTCTATGAAACTTCTATAAAGCAAAAATTTTTCTTTTCTTTTCTTAAAGAACACTTCACACTCACCAAAACTAAAAAGACTATTGATGCTTTAATAATGCAAAACTAGCCTAACGTAAGGTGTACATGAAGATGCAAGATCCTGGATTACTCTAAAAAGAATGTAAGAAATTGTTTATAACTTATTCATAAGCCAACTTAAGTGTTTGAAAAGAATACAAATTTTGAATACAAAATCTTCCAAACAAGGACAAATTCAAAAAGATTACAATTCACTTTCAAAAAATCAAAAGAAACCAAAATCAAACTCAGCAAAAGAAAACAAAAACAACGTTTTTTTTTAATAACTTTTCTTTTTCAAGAAGCAATGAAAACAACCTTTCAAAAGCACTCTAAATGCCACCAATGACTCAAAGACTGAAAGAAGAGCACAAGGAAACTTTGCAAGTCACAAATTTGACAAAGAATGAAAACTTGAACAAAAAAGGCTTCAAATTGCACTAAACGACCCAAACAGTAGCAAAGAGCTTTGACAAACTAACCAAGAAGTCAGGAAAGAAACACTTTCAAACTTGTCAAAAGAAACTTTCAAAAAGCAAGAAAAGGTGTAAGGCCACAAAATGATGGAAAGCAAAGCAAGTAGACCAGTAATCAAGTTCGACACTAAGATTGAAAACAATCTAACGTTCTGGAGGACCAGAACAATCAAGAACCTCTGCAAGAAGTCTTATGTGTCAAAAAATAAATCATAAAATTAACTCAAAAGCAAACCTTGGCCAAAAATTTTCAAAGTGGAAGAGAATTCAAAACAGTAAGCTCACTGAATAATAAAATTCTAAAGACAAAAATTGACCACTCAGAGACCAAACAGACTAAGAAACAAATCTTTCTGGGCAGAGAGATTTGAGAAAAGCATGCAAAAAGGGTATACGCAACCGTGTTCAAGCACAAAGGAGTGTACACGCGCTTTTGATAAAGGAAACTTGCATATACATGGGTTCACTTCACAGAAACAGGCGTGTGTACACTACTATAAATAGATTAAAGTGTGTATACTGAGTTTAGCAATAAAAATAAAAAACAAAGGCAGATCAAAAGGATTAGACTTTAGGTATGAGTTTCTACTAGAACAAACAATACCGTCACAGCAAGCAAACCAATAACCGAGCCCTGATTGACGCTGAACAACCCAAACTAGGAATAACAAGATTGTTATCCCCAATGGAGCCACCAATTCTGTTACAAGAATAAGTACCCTAGGGCATTGGGTTGGAACCCCAACAGAGCAGGAGCAAACTACAGTAAGAAACACTCATACAACCCAGGCAACATGCTTATATAAACAAACTATGTGATAACGACCATACCTAGATGTCCTTCGTTTGGGTAGTTCCAGCAAGGTTTAGACCCTTTGCAACTCTTGATGATCTTCGAATATGCAAATCAACTAATTCGAACATATATAGTAGCATATAGATAAATCATTTTAATGAAATCAACTTTATATCATATAAGAAAATGATTAGTTATACATCAAAATAACATTCATACATTAATTACAATAGTATCTGATGCATAAACAAAGTCAATCTCAGGAACAAGACAATGCTTCTTTTTATTGTAGAAAGCTATAACTAACACTAAGAGAATTCACCTGAGTCTTCTTCTTCTGGCTCCAAGCGGAACTGTCCTCCAGATCCGTCCAGTCCCAATCTTCAACAGCCTCCTTCCATAACCAATACCATGATATCTCAAGCAAGTGGGAGAATATCAACACTCAAGGAAACAAAGGTTTCCTGAAACTTGGGGAAGTGCTTGAAGCACAAGGTTACTTCAGCTCAGTCAGGGATAATCTCAATATAATAATTCTATCTCTTCTCCTCTTTAGGCCTTCCCATAGAAGTCTATTTATACTTCTCCCAATTAGTTTTTTAGTTGGGAAATAGTTGGGCCATGGGCACTAGGAGGTAAACAACAAGTAAAACCCGTGAACTCCGCCCATAATTAAGAAAAATTAATTTTTTAAATTGTTTTAACACATATATGTGGGTTAGCTATTGACTAACCCACATGTACATGCTTTTATCTCAGGGCAAAGTAGCATACAGGGAATAAAACACTGTTTTTAAATATTTGGACCAAGTCTGGAAGGAGGGGTTTCCCTAGGCCATAAACCAAGCATCACAGGTAAATGGAGCTATAACAATTAGTGAATTCA
Source organism: Pinus taeda (assembly GCA_000404065.3). Classification (NCBI taxonomy): domain Eukaryota; kingdom Viridiplantae; phylum Streptophyta; class Pinopsida; order Pinales; family Pinaceae; genus Pinus; species Pinus taeda. The sequence goes on from APFE030559833.1 coordinate 51,025, forward strand.
ATTGTTGAAGAATATTTGCAATAATATCATTGGTTGAATACCTAAGTAAGCAAGTGCTATAAGTGTTCATGGTTTTATGATTCTTGTTTAAAATTGGATACGTAAGCCATTGGAACAACATTAGATTTATCTCTAGAACTCTCAATTGTCTTGGTTCATTGGTTAATATACCTTATATTGGTGATCTTTCTAAGAGATTAATTGAGTAGGTTTCCTTTTAATTGTTCTTTGTGGATATGTCTTGTTGTCACTTTGGCATTTATTCTTGTGGTTGAGGTTGCATCTTAAATATCATTAAAAATCACTTATTAATATAACTCAATATTAACCATAATTAAATTAATTAAAACGCTAACAATACAACCTTAAGAATCATTCTCTAATTTCACCTTGCATATCATTTTAAGCTAGTCTTGCATCTAAAAACATACCTCCTGTTATAACTCCAAAATTTCTTCAAAGTTGTTAGAAAAAGAAATAATAGAGTTAACCATAAACCACTTTTGGAGATCATGACCTAGCTTCTTGATGCTCAGAGAGGGCTCTCTCTTTATAATTTAACTTTGTTTTAGTTAAGATGGTTTTAGGCTAGTTATTGTTTGCACTTGGGTTTTGGTTTAAAATTGGGTTGTGGGATCACTTTACTTAGATGAACAGAGGCTTGACTTTTACCATTGGGCTATGGAGTCAGATGTGAGAAAAACAAGACTGGATTCAGTTTTAAAAAACAGTGTCTACAGGGCAAGATTGATGAGTTATTGCAGATCTCAAAGGCTAAATGGTGAAATGGTTTCAAATCGGATCCACGGAGAAATTAAGGGTTCCCTAGGCTGGATTCTGGAAGGAATGAAAGAAATCAACTGGGATGGAAGAGTAATTAAGGGTTCTCAAATCCTGGTATCAGAGGAAAACATATAAATGACTAACTGTGCAAACCAGAGTGTACTTAAACAAATGCTGAGTGATATCTCCAGTTAGTTCATTCAAATTTAAAACACATTTAAGATTATGAAACACATAAGAAGGTAAAAAAATCACACAAAGAAAGTACTTCGCTGCAAATGGCTCATCTCATGAATCCTATAACAAAATTCTTTTATTACTTGCTCCAGTCTATTGACTTGAAAATGGTACAATCACTCATAGGTACAAGATCAAAATAACTATACAAATGTAAAATAATCCACACGTAATACTTTGAATTTTTAATTATTTATACAAAAGGAATTACAAAATATCTGAAACTGCTTTCAGAACTAATCTAGGAAAAAAGAAATATGTTCTTGCAAGAAGATAGAGACAACTATTGAACCGCTGCTTGCTGTCCTTGTTATTAAGGTTTTGTTGGCTTTTCTCTTTGATTTTTTTCCCTTTATGCTTCTTGGCTATTTGTTCTTCATGTTGGATGTTCTGTTTTACTTTAATCTTTTACCTAATACTCTTTCATATGATACTCTTTAATCCTACTGACCTGTCAACATCCTTTTACCTTGTTGTTTCACTTTTACTATAGATTTATGATTTACTGTCCTTTTACTATAGTAAATCATTCATTTTTTCCCATCTTTCTTTATCTGGTAATTGGATATTGGTCATTTTTATGTATATCTCATCTGCCTCTGTATATTTGGCAAAAGTGGGCTTATTAATAAACATGTGTTTTACCTCATGTTGGAGGTAAAACAAGTTTTCAAAAGTTTGGTATAAGACTTTGCTTATTGGCATGCCCTTCATGGATGAAGTGATCACCTGTTCTCTAGCCACTTCCCTAATCTTCTTCTTGCAATCTGCTTGTGTCATTAACTTTTCATTTATAACTAAGGGATTAGGTAATCCCTTTTCTTTCAAAAGTTCAAATTTATCTATGAACTTGTCAACGGCTAGCTACATGTTATGACACTTATCTTCTAAATTCAACATCAAATTCCTCTTGGTGAGGACTCTTTTGACTTCCAAAATTGTACCTGTCCTATTAGGTATCTCCAGTTCTTGCAATTCATACTTATTCTTAGAGTTGAGGAATTGGATGATTCTTGCTACTTCCTTTGGCATATCTCCAAGTTCTGTTTTAACCCTTTCAATGGCTTCTGTATCCTGTTTAATTAAATCAATCTGCTCAAATATGACCTGGATGGATGGCCAAATATCATTGATAAAGTCAATGATATTGGTCCACAATTGTTCTTTATCCTTGCCTATAGTTTCAGTCAATGTTAGTTCTTTCTCAAGGCTTTTTATCCTTTCATTCATCCTTGCAACCTTTTGATGTTCTTCCTTATGCATGATCTGGGCAAGCTTGCAATCTGTCTCAAGGATGCTGACTTTCTCTTTCAATTTGTTCATCTCATTGGTCTGAATGGAAATTTCTTCCATTGCTTGGCCCAGCCTATTTGGTTCATCACTTGTGGAGGTTGTTGCTATTTATGTTGTCGCTGATGTAGTCTGCGCAGATGTTGGAAGTGCAGTGGTCATTGGAGCAGTGGGAGCTAATGCTACTGCCAAAGTGGAAGGTACAATTGTGGTCACTGTTGGAATGATAGTTGCAGGAGCATTATCAATACTGGCCTGTTTGAGCAGGATCAAGCTATCCATCTCCTTCTCCATCTCCTTTAACTTACTCCAATTATCTTGAGTCATTGCAAGCAAATGGAAATCTCAAAGATATTACCTTTGACTCCCTTGTAAGAAAAATTACTGAAAGATAAAGTTTTTGGAAAGAAGACAACACCTGAATCTTCTGAAGAGGCTGTGTGCCTTGCTCATAAAGAAAAGAATCTTGCCCAAGATTCTTCCAGAGGAAGACATGGTCAAAGAGGAAGAGGAAAATATTTCAGAGGAAGGGGGGAAGACACTCTCAAGGAGAAAAGTCAGATTTGCACTACATACACTGCAAAATAATTGGATCACATGATGCCTCCACATGCAAGTTACCTTGGGACGAAATTGAGTAGCAAAGAAACCAACCCAAAGGTAAAACTAATGACACAGACAAAGGTAAAGCACCTGAATCCGCTCATTATGTTGTGGCACAATGTAATATTGGAGTAAATGAAGACTTATTTAATGCTTCACTTGCTTCTTGGAAAAATGATTGGTTGCTTGATTCAGGAGTAAATTAACACATGACTCATAGAAAAGATTTTTTTGAAGAATTTACTGACAATGTCGATGGAGCAGTATACTTTGTAGACCAATCAAAACTCAAGCCATCAGGGCTTGGCACAATTATGCTTAAATTGCCTAGTCTTCCAGACTTTCTTCTGCATCATGTTCTATATCTCCCACAGCTGAAGAGAAACTTCCTGTCCTTGGTCCACATCTGCCAGCAAGGTCACTCCATTCATATGTTTGATGGCAAGATTGAGGTGAGAAAAGCATCTAACCACTCACTTGTCATGAGGGGGATAGAAGAAGAAAGTCTTCTCAAGTTGCATGGTACCTTTGCTCGTGCACAACATTTCTCATACAATTCTCATTATGAAGAAGGTACACTTCCATAAAGTTTATTATGGCATGCTAGATTTGGATATTTGAACTATGACAGCCTCTGCTTGTTGAAGAAAAATGGTGTTTCTGGTTTGCCTACAATTCCTAGGAAACTTAAGAAATGTGATGCTTGCATTCTAGGAAAGCATAACAAACAGTCCTTTCATGATTCACACTCCAGAGCACATAGAAAACTTGAACTCATTCATTCAGATTTATGTGGTCCAATGCCTTTTCCTTCTGCAAATGGAAATAAATATATGATGACATTTATTGATGACTACACCAGAATGTGTTGGGTTTAATTATTGAAGAAAAAATCTGATGCTTTTCAAACATTCAAGAACTTTCATACATGGATTGAAAATGATGCACAATCTCATATTGGCTCTATTCACCATGATAATGGAAAAGAATACACTTCAAATGAATTTGAAAACTATCTTCACCAACATGGGATCAAACATCAAACAACTGTGCCTTATAATTCTCAACAGAACAATGTAGCTGAAAGAATGAATATTGAAAATCTTAAATATGGTGCTCTCCATGATGGTTTTCAAAAATGTAAAATTGATGTTTTGGGATGATGCAGTTCTATGTGCTATATATGTAAAGAATAGATGTCCACATAATGCTATTAGAAATAAGACTCCTTATGAAATGTGGTATGCACACATTCCTTTGATAAAGTATCTCAGGGTCTTTGGTTCCACATGTTATGCCTTGATACAAAAGGTAGATAGAAACAAACTTGGTGCAAGAAGTCATAAGTGTATCTTCCTGGGGTATTCAAACACCTCCAAAGCATACCATCTCTATGATGAAGTCAATAAAATGTTTGTTGTATCTAGAGATGTAATCTTTCTTGAATCATCCAAAACTGACAATGTTGTTGAGTGGTACTTGATCGCTTGGATAGATTCGCAAATGCAAAATCATTTCAAGAATTTGATAATCAGATTCCACATCTTGAAGGGGGGATTCCTACACTAGACAACCCATGGAATCTTCTTCTGAAGCACTCTCTCCCCCGCATGAAACTCCAACAACGGATGATACTTTAAGTGATGTGATTGATAGAATTGGGAGACTCAATCTTGATTCAGCCCCAACTCAATCAACGGAGCAGCCTGGACTATCTGAGAGAGGTCCCCCAAAGTGGCTGACAAAGACACTTGAAAGTGTTCATCTTGATGAGGTTGGAATGACAGGAACCAGATATTCAAACCGGAAAAATGGAGGTGATGTAGATGACTCTGATTCACCTGTTGATATGGATGTTTCTTATGATTGTGAATTGAATTTGTCTATAGATTTTAAAACAACTTTCTTCAAAGAAGCTGCTTCTCATGATGAATGGAAAGAAACAATGCAAAAGGAGTATGATGCCTTGATAAAGAATGGCACTTGGAAGCTGGTTGACCCTCCATTAGGAACCAAACCAATTGGATGCAAGTGGGTCTACAAGAACAAGTATAAAGTTGATGGCTCACTTGACAATCATAAATCTAGGCTTGTGGCAAAAGGTTTTGCATAAAAGGAAGTGGTCGATTATGAGGAGACTTTTGCCCCCACAACAACATGGGCTACCATCCAGACACTCTTTGCCCTAGCAGCTCAGAACAGTTGGAAAGTCCATCAAATGGATGTAAAAACTACTTTCTTGAATGGAGATCTAAAAGAGAATGTTTTTATGTCCCAGCCTAAAGGATTTGCTATGAAAGGACATAAACATAAAGTATGCAAACTTATGAAATCCTTGTATGGCCTCAAACAAGCACCTTGAGCCTAGTATGAAAAACTAACTAAGAATCTTCTGAAACTCAATTTCAAACATTATGATCTTGATGATGCAACTTTGTTTGTCAAGAAAGTTGGCAAAATAGTTGTATATCTTGTTGTATATGTAGATGATCTTTTGATGACAGGGAATAATGAAAGCTACATTGCATCCATAAAGAAGGAATTCAAGAAAGGTTTTGAAATGACTAATTTGGGTTATGTTCATTACTATCTTGGTATTGAAGTAACCCAACATCCGAAGTCCATATTCCTTTCTCAAAAGAAGTACATTGGGGATCTGTTGAATAGGTTTAGCATGATTGAATGCAATCCTCTGACTACTCAAATGGAACAAAACTTAAAGCTCACATCCATTGAAGGAAAAGAATTTGAGGATGTAACAAAGTATAGACAGCTTGTAGTAAGTCTCAACTACCTAACTACTACCAAAGCAAGCATTTCGATTACTATTGGAATCCTCTCCAGGTTTATTATGCAAAAGCCTTGCGAGGGACATTGGTCTGTTGCAAAAAGAGTTCTCAAGTACTTGAAGGGAACTCAAGACTGTTAGGATATTCCGACACATAGGTAGTTAAGTATAACTTGGTCTAGTGTAGAGTTAGGTAAAGTGTGTTTCTTTACTATGTACTTTTGTAACTTACAATCCGATGGTCATGATATGTAGTGATTTGGTGATTCATTCTCTCCTCAGTATTAACGACACTTGATCCGTGGCTTAACACCCGATTGGTCCATGATCTCTATTTAAAGAGCATGGAAGGTCATTTGTAGGTTAACTGTTCATGAGAGAAGATTATGTAAAATTTCATTCTTTTATTAATAAATTTCCTTAAGTGGCCGCGTTGGCTCAGGCCGTGGACTGTTTCCCTCTTTGAGGGTTTTAACCACGTCAAAAATACTGGTGTATTGATCTATGATCTATTTGTGAGCAGTGTTCTGCCTGAGGAACTTACGCGAAAAGGTTTCTGGTAGCCCTAGCTACGTCATTTTTAAGATCTGGAGGTATACAATGTTTATTTGCAGTTTCTAGTTATTTTCTCTCTGTTTATTATTTTGGTTTATTTAGCTTCTTTTTTATTACCTGATATATACCTTTCATTTCTACGTATTCTCTTTTCCTTGCGACTCTGTGCGATCTGGGCAAATCAAAAACAGAGAGGAAGGATTTTTCTCATGCGTATGTTCTTTTCCGCTGCGCCTTAGTGTGATCTCGGAAATTCAGAAACATTGAGGAAAATATTTAGTTTCCGGGTAAAGCTAACTTCAAGCTGTAAGGTTTATGAGAGTAGAGGTCTCGAGTTCAAGTCTCCCTTTTTGTTGAGAAAGGGGGCGGATTTTTCATTTCCGCACATTCCCACACTTCGTCGGCATCTTCATCAACTTTTCTTCAAAAAGCCATAACTTCTTCATCCGGAAGCCGTTTTCAGAGCCCTTTTTTTTGAACCAGCCTAATTTTTCAAGATATTTCCATTGGAACACTTAGTTTCAGCATATATGGCTTCAGTTTTTGTTAAAATGGAAAGTCCATGCCAAGTTTTTCTTGATAGCACCAATTACTTCCAATGGTGGTCCTACATTGTGGATTTACTTAGAAGTAAAGGTCTTTACAGAATAGCCACAAGCCAAGAAACCAAACCAGAAGATGAAGATAAGGCAGCTAAATGGGAAAATAGGCAAGATCAAGCACGTGGGTTGATGGGGATGTCTATTTCTCCATATCTTAGATTCCATATTGTAGAACTTGATACTCCTGATGAAGCATTGAAACAAATTACTAAAGTTTTTGGAATCAAAAATGAACTTAGAGCCCATCA